>JAXQQM020065512.1:7500-100000 GCA_034641835.2 Pinus albicaulis
ATTTTAAAAGTAAATTATTTTTATTCAAATAACTAATAATTAAATTGGAAAAAAATGAATAACAACACAAGCTAGGTAATTTACTAATAAAAAAACTTTCCAAAAGGACATTTAATTATAATTTTGAAAATTAAATTAAATTGAAAATAATTAAAAGTTGAGTGTGGAAATAAATGGTTGAAATTGCATGAATCTATTAGATTTCGAAATTGTTTTATGTTGTGTCAATTACTTTTTCTTGATTCAATACTTCAATTAGCAATGTTTTGAATTACAATTAGTCTCTCTCAGACACTATATCTCTCCCTCCCTCTCTCTCTCTCTCTCTCTCTCTCTCTCTCTCTCTCTCTCCCTCTCCCTCTTTCCCTCTCCCTCTCTCTCCCTCTCTCCCTCTCCCGCTTTCTCTCTCTCTCCCTCTCCCTCCCTCTCTCCCAACCCCCCTCCCTCTCTCTCTCTCTCCCAACCCCCCTCCCTCTCTCTCTCTCTCTCTCTCTCTCCCCCCCCCCTCTCTCTCTCTCTCCCCCCCTCTCTCTCTCTCTCCATCTCTCCCTCTTTCTCTCCATCTCTCCCTCTCTCTCTATATATCACTCTCGCTCCCTCCCTCTCTCTCTCCCTCCCTCCCGATGCTTTTCCCTCTCACTACCCCTCCCGCTCTCTCCCCCTTCCTCTGTGACCCTCCCTCTCCTTCCCTTCATCTATCTGCCTCTATCTCTCCCTCTCTCTCTCTCTCCCTCCCTCTCCCTCCTTATGTCTCTCCCTCCTTCCCTCTCCCTCCATCTCTCACTCCCCTTATTTCTCCTCTCTGACACACTCTCTCTCTCTCTGACATTATCTTTCTCTCTGTCTCTCTATCTCTTACATTCTCTCTCTTTCTCTCTCTCTCTCTGACATTATCTCTCTCTCTCTCTCTCTCTGACATTATCTTTCTCTCTGTCTCTCTATCTCTTACATTCTCTCTCTTTCTCTCTCTCTCTCTCTCTCTCTCTCTCTCTCTCTCCCTCTCCCTCTATCTCCCTCTCCCTCTCTGTGCATCTCCCTCTCCCTCTCTGTGCATCTCCCTCTCCCTCTCTCCCTCTCCCTCTCCCTCTCTCTCCCTCCCTCTCTCTCTCCCTCTCTCTCCCTCCCTCTCTCTCTCCATCTCCCTCTCTTCCTCTCTCTCTCTCTCCCTTTCACTCTCACTCCCACTCCATCTCTCTCCCCCTACTTCTATATCCCTCCCTCTCCCTCCCTCCATCTATATCCCTCCATCTCCCTCCCGCTCCCTCCCTCTCTCTCTCTCCCGCTCCCTCCCTCTCTCTCTCCCTCCCACTCCCTCTCTCTCTCACCCCCTACCGCTATCTCTCTCCCTGCCACTCTATCCCTCTCTCCCTCCAGATCTCTCTCTCTCTCTCTCTCTCTCCCTCCCTTCCCTCTCGCTCTCTCCCTTCCTCCCTTTCCTCCCTCTCCCTCTCGCTCTCTCCCTCCTTATCCCTCTCGCTCTCTCCCTCTCTCCCTCCCTCCCTCCCTCTCTCTCCCTCCCTTTTTCCCTCCCTCCTCGACATCCTCTTTCTCTTGCGCTATCTCCACCCATCGTGCCACTCACCCTCCCTCTCCCTCTCTCACTAGTTCTCTCAATTTATCTCTCTCTCTCTCTCCTCTCTCCTACCTCCCTCTCTCACCCCTATCTTTGTCTCGTGTAATTTCTCCATTCTCCCTCTAGCTATTTCTCCTTAATTTTCTCTATTTCCCTCTCATTTTTTTCATCTCTCCCCACATGTATCCCCTTTAATTCTCACTTTGTGTGTGTATCTCTCTCTTGCGCACCCTACCCCTCTCTCCTTCAATTTCTCTAGTCTCCTTATACCTCTTTCTCCTTCACTTTCTCCCTTTTGCTCTCTCTATTTACCTCTACCCCTTGCATCCCCTTCCACACTCACTTTGTGTGTGTTTCTCTCTCTTACTAGGTCACTTTCTTCCCCATCCACTTTTCAAAGGTGCAATATTACAAAATAACAAAAAAAATCCTTTTTAAGATATTAAAATTTAAATATAAATAAAACTCAAAATCATAAAATAATTGCTCTAATAAAACGTATAATACATTATAACTTTTTTTTACATAATTATTTTTTTAAATAACGAATTTAAAAGAACACATGGACCATACTTTATGTAAAAGATATATAATGAAAAATAAAATATGTGAATGGATAAAAGAAGAACCTCATAGGTATGCTCAGGTAGATGGAACATCATGAATTTACTCTAACAAATCTAGGAATAGAAAAGATAGGCACGGCATGGGGATGGGGATGGCAGGGAAAAAAGGTAAGAACGAAATTCTAGCAAAGCCAAGAAACGCAAACAGAAATCTGAGTATCATATGTAAACAAAAGCATCGCCTAACTAGGAAGCGGAGTATGCAAACAGAAACCTGAGTGTGGTGTTATCAACTCTAACTAGAAACATCTTTGCGAATAGAAATTTGTTGTATGAAATTAACCTAATAAATTTAATTCAACAATCCTTGTAACTCTTTACCATTAAAATTATAAAGAACTATTTCAACGCTGAAATCTTCAAGTATATCCTTCAACTTTAAAAAAATCATTGAAATATATCCCTAAATTTCAAAAGAAAATCAGTGAAATGTATAAAAAACTATTTCAACACAGAAATCTTTAATTGTATCCTTCAACTTAAAAAAAAATCAATCAAATATATCCTTCAATATCAAAATAAATCAATCAAATATATCCTTCAATATCAAAATAAATTTAGTGAAGCGTGTAGAAAATGACAATAGCATAGGCAACTTGTGCTTACCTTAATAACATTGATTGCAGCTCACGCTTTATTATTTTAATATTTAAAATAAAGAATAATTAAAAATTTTAATCATCCATGACTTCATTTATAAATTATGAGAAAGATATTTATATATTTGGTATAAAATTAATCATACTTTGAAAATAAAGTAAATATTTCTCATGTTATAAAATGTAGTTTTTTTTGTAAATTATAAAAAGTAAATATTTCTCATGTTGTAAAATATAGTTATATTTGTAAATTATAAAATTGGTATTTGAGTATCTATTTACAATAAAATAAATTAAATATTTCTCATATTGTAAAATGTAGTTATGTTTTTAAATTATAAAATTTATATTTGAGTATTTATTTACAATAGGTATAATCAATTGTATAAAAGCTAAATATTTTTATTTTTTTATTTTTCAAATATTTTTGCAAAGTGTGATTGAATTTTATGATTAAAATGCTTGTGATATGTTTTATTTTTAAATTATATATTAATTGTTTACAACTAATAATAATAATAATATAAAATAAAGTTATAATTGATTTATTTTTTATTATTATTTTTGGATAATATAAGTACATCATCAGCTAAATGTTTCGATGCTTATTATGACTCAATGTTTGCTAAATATTATTAGCTATTTAATTTAATAAACTATGTTAATATATATGTATTTCATAATTTGAAGACATACAATAACCAATAAAATCTAATAGTTTCCTTTTGTTTTATTCACATTACATCTTAATTAACAACATATTCGTAATCATTATAACTTTAACTTTTTAATAAAAAATATATAAAATCAAACTAATTAAACATATGTAATGCATAAATTTGAGGACATGTTATTATAATTTTATCATTTCATTGTTTTGGTAAGTAAGAGGTTAAGTTGTAAATATGTTAAATGAGAGAATAATTTATTTTATTTATGTATAATTTGGTAGAGAGACTCATTCTTTTGGAAGCTTGAAGGCAATGTGTAAGCATGTCTTTGCTCAACATGGAGTTGATACATGTTACCTCTTAAAATATGAATACAATATTCTTTAAATAGAAAAAAAATGTGAGCTATAATAAAAAAGAAAAAATAAATATGATATGCATGCTTAATTAGTTTTCCATATGACCTAATAAAATTTCATGATAAGTAATTAGAAGTAAACAAAAAAAATTATGTGAGTACAATTTTTAAACCTTATATATTTAAAAAAATATGTGAAGAGGTGATAACAACTTCATATATATCTATAATGAGAAAAATGTTAAAAGAATATATTTTAAAGTTTTATAAAATAAAATGCCCCATGTGCATTATGAATCACATATTTTAATGTAAATTAATATTCACTTATACTTGAAAATATAGTAATAACCAAAAAACCATTTCAATGCACATCTTTCTTAACCTCTATAGCATTCAAAAATAAGATTTAAACAATGAAAAATTACATAGAAAAAAATTGATCCCTCTTGGCTCAAGTTAGATCAGTGCTTAAAACATATCTATATTAATTCTTAAAATAATTGTTTTATATATGGGTTGGCTTGAACCTAGGAGTTTTTAAATGGGTTGGTTTGACCCTAGGGGTTTTAATGGTTTACATAATCGTTGAGCGGAGGTGAGTCCCTTGTTCCATAAACAGGGGGACTCCTACATCAATGTTTGGTTTGGTCATGACCTTAAAATTGGATGATAATAATAATAATTATACAACTTGAGTGAGCCTAATGGTTAACAACATGTCTTTCTTCCTAAGAAGTCGCAAGTTCAAAACTAGAGAGTGTAGAGTGTGGATTTTAGAAAAGATAAACCAAAAAAATCCACAAATTGTCAAAAGTAACAGTAAAAACAGCTTATATTAAAATTAAATTATAATTAATAAAATATTTAATAATATTCAATTAAATTTATATAAATAATTAAAAAAAATATTTTGAATGCATATTTTGGCACTTATTAATGAATTAAATATAAAAATAAAATACCTAATAAAATGAGTATAAAAATCTAAATATATGGAGAGTGTTTCCACTTTGACCACTACTATGACTAGTATTTCAAGGGAGGTTATTTATTTATTTATTTACTAATTACACTTTGATTATATATTATCATTTGTCTCATTCATCACTTTATCATTTCCTAGAATTTAAGAATTTAAATAATGTATAAAAAAATATTATTATAGTCTAATTCAAGGGATTAGTTGAGCTAGTTTTCTTTAACATTAGTTGGTGTTTAGATAGTTTCACTTAGGCATGGGAGAGTTGAATATTTTGGATGGCGATAGTTCAATTAGTTTTCGTTAACATTAATTTGTATTTAGAAAGTTATACTTGTATATAGGAGAGTTTAATATTTTGGATGACGTGAATTAGTTTACACCCATAAATTTATTAAGGATTAAGGATATTATTGACAAATAAATTTATTAAGAATACTATTGACAAATGTGAAAATTATATCAGTTTTTTCTAAAAACTTAAGAATTTAGTTTTAGTATAGGAAAATTTTAAAATTTTATACTTATACCATGAGTGTAAGAGAAAATCTTATTTTCAAATTGACACAAACGTTTGAGAATATTATTGTAAAATTCTTCTAATCTATAATAATTATATATAGATTCTAGAATTTCTAGTGATATTTTAGGAAAATTAGTAGAATGAAAAATAGTATTTGTTAAAATAAAAAATATTTTTCCTTAGAATTCGACCTTGTACTTGGAATGGGCCATGAATGAAAATAGTAAACAACTAAAATAGAGTTTCTTTTTTTCCCTCCTAGGCTCATTTTTTAAAATTTCAATAATCTGAACCTTTTTAAAATGGGTTTAGATTAAGAAGAAATGGAATAAGATTAAGAATATCTAAGTTTTTATCCATCACATTGAACTATATTTTTTTGAGAAATTTCTAGTAAGTTTGGAAAAAAAATTATGAATTTTTTTTTGTTTTTTGCCTTTTTTTAATTACTCCATTAGGGTCATAGTATTATTTATTTATTTATTTTTAGCTAAAAATGATCGTCTTATTCAAATATATTTTAAAAGTAAATTATTTTTATTCAAATAACTAATAATTAAATTGGAAAAAAATGAATAACAACGAAAGCTAGGTAATTTACTAATAAAAAAATTTCTAAAAGGACATTTAATTATAATTTTGAAAATTAAATTAAATTGAAAATAATTAAAAGTTGAGTGTGGAAATAAATGGTTGAAATTGCATGAATCTATTAGAGTTTTAAATTGTTTTATGTTGTGTCAATTACTTTTTCTTGATTCAATACTTCAATTAGCAATGTTTCAAATTACAATTAGTCTCTCTCGGACACTATCTCTCTCTCTCCCTCTCTCCCTCCCTCTCCCTCCTGCTCTCTCTATCTCTCTCTCCATCTCTATCTCTCTCTCTCTCTCTCTCTCTCCCTCTCCCTCTCTCCCTCTCTCCCTCTCCCTCTTTATCTCTCTCTCCCTCTCCCTCCCTCTCTCTCTCCCTCGCTCCCTCTCTTTCTCTCTCCCTCTCCCTCCCAACACCCCTCCCCCTCTCTCTCCCAACCCCCCTCCCTCTCTCTCTCTCTCTCTCTCTCCCCCCCTCTCTCTCTCCATCTCTGCCTCTCTCTCTCTCCATATCTCCCTCTCTCTCTCTCTATCTCTCCCTCTCTCTCTATATATCTCTCTCCCTCCCTCCTTCCCTCTCTCCCTCTATCTCTCTCACCCACCCTATCCCTTTCCCTCTCACTACCGCTCCTGCTCTCTCCCCCTCCCTCTGTGACCCTCCCTCTCCTTCCCTTCATCTATCTCCCTCCGTCTCCCCCTCTCTCTCTCTCCCTCCATCTCCCTCCTTCTGTCTCTCCCTCCATCCCTCTCCCTCCATCTCTCACTCCCCTTATTTCTCCTCTCTGACACTCTCTCTCTCTCTATGACATTATCTTTCTCTCTGTCTCTCTATCTTTGACATTCTCTCTCTTTCTCTCTCTCTCTCTCTCTGACATTATCTCTCTCTCTCTCTCTCTCTCTCTCTCTCTCTCTCCCCCTCCCTCTCCCTCTATCTCCCTCTCCCTCTCTGTGCATCTCCCTCTCCCTCTCTCCCTCTACCTCTCCCTATCTCTCCCTCCGTCTCTCTCTCCATCTCCCTCTCTCCCTCTCTCTCTCACTCTCTCTCCCTTTTACTCTCACTCCAACTCTCTCTCTCTCCCCCTCCATCTATATCCCTCCCTCTCCCTCCCTTCTGCTCCCTCCCTATCTCTCTCTCCCTCTCGGTCCCTCCCTTTCTCCCTCCCGCTCCCTCTCTCTCTCACCCTCTACCCCTATCTCTCTCCCACTCTCTTCCTCTTCCCCTCTCTCTCTCTCCCTCCCACTCCTCCTCCATCTATCTCCCCCTTGCTCTCTCTCTCTCCCTTCTGCTCCATCTTTCTTTCTCTCCCTCCCTCCCTCTCTCTCTATCTCTCCCACCCACTCCCTCTCTCTCTCTGTCTCTCTCCCTCCCATTCCGTTCGAACCCCTCCTGCTCCCTCTCTCTCTCTCCCCCTTACTCTATCTTCCTTCCTATTTCTCCATCCTTAACTCTCTCTCTCTCTCTCTCTCCCGCTCCCTCTCTCTCTCCCTCCCAATCCCTCTCTAAATCTCCCCTTCCCACTCCCTCTCTCTCTCCCCCTCCCTCTATCTCCCTCCCTCCCTCTCCCTCCTTCCCTCTCCCTCTATATCTCTCTTTATCCCTCCCCCTCTCTCTCTCTCCCTCTCCCTCTCCCTCTTCCTTCCTCTCTCTCCCTCTCTCTCTCTTCCTCTCTCTCTCCCTCCATCTGTCTCCCTCTCTCTCTCCCTCTCCCTCTTTCACCCCCTCCCTATATCTCCTTCTCTCTCTCTCCCACTTTCTCTCTATCCCTCCCTCTCCCTCCCTCTCCCTCTCTCTCTATCCCTCCCTCTCCCTCCCTCTCCCTCTCCCTGTCTATCTCTCTCTCTCTCACCCTCTCTCTCTCCCTCTCTCCCTCTCGCTCCCTCTCTCTCTCTCTCTCTTCCTCCTTCACACTCCCTCCCTCTATCCCTCCTGCTACCTATCTCTCTCTCTCCCTCTATCTCCCTCCCTTCCTCCCTCCCTCTATCTCCCTCCCTCTCCCTATCTATGTCCCCCCCCTCTCCCTCTCTCTCTCTTTCTCTCTCCCTCTCCCGCTCCGTCTCTCTCTCTCTCTCCCTCCTGCTGTGCCTCTCTCCCTCCCGCTCCATCCCTCTCTCCCTCCAGCTCCCTCTGTCTCTCTATCTCTCCTTCCCTCCCTCTCTCTCTCTCTCTCTATCTATATCTCTCCCACTCCCTCTCGCTATCTCCCTCCCTTCCATCTCTCTCTCTTTCTCTCTTCCTCCCTTTCCTCCCTCTATCACCCTCCCTGTCCCTCTCGCTCTCTCCCTCCTTATCCCTCTCGCTCTTTCCCTCTCTCCCTCCTAATTCCTCTCTATCTCTCTCTCCCTCTCTCTCTCTCCCTTCCTCTCTCCCTCCCTCTCTCTCTTACTCCGTCTCTCCCTCCCTTCCTCCCTCTCTCCTCTCTCTCTCTCTCGCTCCCTTTGTCCCTCCCTCCTTGACATCCTCTTTCTCTTGTGCTATCTCCACCCATTGTGCCACTCACCCTCCCTCTCCCTCTCTCACTAGTTCTCTCAATTTATCTCTCTCTCTCCCTCCTCTTTCCTACCTCCCTCTCTCACCCCTATCTTTGTCTCTTTTAATTTCCCCATTCTCCCTCTAGCTATTTCTCCTTAATTTTCTCTATTTCCCTCTCTTTTTCTTCATCTCTCCCCACATGTATCGCCTTTAATTCTCACTTTGTGTGTGTATATCTCTCTTGCGCACCCTACCCCTCTCTCCTTAAATTTCTCTAGTCTCCTTCTACCTCTTTCTCCTTCACTTTCTCCCTTTTTCTCTCTCTATTTACCTCTACCCCTTGTGTCCCCTTCCAAACTCACTTTGTGTGTGTTTCTCTCGCTTACTAGGTCACTTTCTTCCCCATCCACTTTTAAAAGGTCCAATATTACAAAATAACAAAAAAAATCCATTTTAAGATATTAAAATTTAAATATAAATAAAACTAAAATTCATAAAATAATTGCTCTAATAAAACGTATAATACATTATAACTTTTTCTTATATAATTATTTTTTTAAATAGCGAATTTAGAAGAACACATGGACCATACTTATGTAAAAGACATATAATAAAAAATAAAATATGTGAATGGATAAAAGAAGAAAAACCTCATAGGTATGCTCAGGCAGATGGAACATCATGAATCTACTCTAACAAATCTGGGAAAAGAAAAGAAAAGCACGGCATGGGATGGCCATGGCAGGGAAAAAAGGTAAGAACGAAATTCTAGCGAAGCCAAGAATTGCAAACAGAAATCTGAGTATCATATGTAAACAAAAGCATCGGCTAACTAGGAAGCAGAGTATGCAAACAGAAACCTGAGTATGGTGTTATTGACTCTAATTAGAAACATCTTTGCGAATAGAAATTTGTTATATGAAATTAACCTAATAAATTTAATTCAACAATCCTTGTAACTCTTTACCATTAAAATTATAAAGAACTATTGCAACGCTGAAATCTTCACGTATATCCTTCAACTTTAAAAAATCATTGAAATATATCCCTAAATTTCAAAAAAAAATCAGTGAAGTGTATAAAGAACTATTTCAACACCAAAATCTTTAACAGTATCCTTCAACTTCAAAAAAAATCAATGAAATATATCCTTCAATTTCAAAATAAATTTAGTGAAGCGTGTAGAAAATGACAATAACATAGGCAACTTGTGCTTACCTTAATAGCATTGATTGCAGCTCACGGTTTTTCCATACAACGAACGGCCTATGGTCTTGTGATCAATGGCCTTCCTCAATGTTACCTCTCAAGCGATGGAACATCCTTATTCAAAAGAAAATCGTGAATGAATTGGTGTTCCCTCCACCAAACGTAACCCACCATGGACTCTCCTTGCCGCTACCAAATACAACCCAAAGAAAATCGTCAATGAGCTGGTGTTCCCTCCACCAAACGTAACCCACCATGGACTCTCGTTGCCGCTACCAAATACAACCCATCACATAGTCTTCCCACTGCACACATATAAACAGAGAGCGCAGGAAGCTACCTGGGAGAGAAGTGGGGAGAAATATCTAAACCACAATGAAATTTAAATTGCATTTCAACTTGAGGTTGTTTTTCTTACCACCAACTTTTTTGCATATTCTCACAGGAAACAACTAGACGAAATTCAAATTTCGAAATTGCATTTCAACTTCAGGATCGGCATTGGCGATTTTTTGTGTATCTTTTGGTTTCTAACGGTAAAGTTTCAGTAATTGACCACTCTAACGTTTATATTTCAATTTTGTAGACGTGCAGCATTTTCATTATAAATTTTGTGTTACACTTCGAACATTTTAATTAGAATGTTTGTGTATGGCTGGATTATGTTAAAAATATCTCCGATCGTGAGCCACGTCTTTCAACCAGCTCTTCCTTTTCTGAGCTGAACAGACCACTCCAATTAGTTGAAACAATGTTCCACGGACCACTCCAACTGGTTGCAAAAACAACTAAGTTGCGTTTGATTTTATTTATTTTTTTCTATAATATGGATATTTTCTTTATTTTTTAACCATTATAATATCTTAAATAAAACATTTGATTGCGTTGACCATGTCAGATAAAATATTCCACATGCCATTTTAGAGAGGATATCATTTAGTATTGAATATGCTTTAAATTTTGAAGAATGTTACTAATTATTTTGGAAATATTATAGTTACATGTTTATTATTTTAATATTTAAAATAAAGAGTAATTAAAAATTTTAATTACCCGTTACTTCATTTATAAATTATGAGAAAGATATTTATATATTTGGTATAAATTAATAATTTGTTAAAAATAACGTAAATATTTCTCAGGTTGTAAAATGTAGTTATATTTGTAAATTATAGAAACTAAATATTTCTTATGTTGTAAAATATAGTTATATTTGTAAATTATAAAATTGGTATTTGAGTATCTATTTACAATAAAATAAAGTAAATATTTCTCATGTTGTAAAATGTAGTTATGTTTGTAAATTATAAAATTGGTATTTGAGTATTTATTTACAATAGGTATAATCAATAGGTACAATCAATTGTATAAAAGCTAAATATTATTTATTTTTATTTTTTTTTCAAATATTTTTGCAAAATGTGATTGCATTTTATGATTAAAATGCTTGAGATATGTTTTATTTTTAAATTATATATTAATTGTTTACAATTAATAATAATAATAATATAAAATAAAGTTATAATTGATTTATTTTTTATTATTATTTTTGGATAATATAAGTACATCATAAGCTAAATGTTTTGATGTTTATTATGAATCAATGTTTGCTAAATATTATTAACTATTTAATTTAATAAACTATGTTAATATATATGTATTTCATAATTTGAAGACATACAATAACCAATAAGAATCTAATAGTTTCCTTTTGTTTTATTCACATTACATTCTCTCTCTCCCGCTCCCTCTCTCTCTCCCTTCCGCTCCCTCTCTAACTCTCCCCTTCCCACTCCCTCTATCTCCTTCCCTCCCTCTCCCTCCTTCCCTCTCCCTCTCTATCTCTCCTTATCCCTCCCTCTGTCTCTCTCCCTCTTCCTCTCCCTCTCCCTTCCTCTCTCTCCCTCTCTCTCTCTTCCTCTCTCTCTCCCTCCATCTGTCTCCCTCGATCTCTCCCTCTCCCTCTTTCACCCCCTCCCTATATCTCATTCTCTCTCCCTCCCACTTTCTCCCCCTCCCTATATCTCCCTCCCTCTCCCTCTCTCTCTATCCCTCCCTCTCCATCCCTTTCCCTCTCCCTCTCTCTCTCTCTCTCTCTCTCACCCTCTCTCTCTCCCTCTATCCCTCTCGCTCCCTCTCTCTCTATCTCTCTCTCTCCCTTTTGCTCCCTCTCTCTCTCTCTCCCTCCAGCTACCCCCCTTCCTCCCTCCCTCTATCTCCCTCCCTCTCCCTATCTTTGTCCCGCCCTCTCCCTCTGTCTCTCTCTCTTGCTCCGTCTCTCTCTCTCTCTCTCCCTCCTGCTCCCTCTCTCTCCCTCCCTCTCCAACCCTATCCCCCTCCAGCTTCCCATCTCTCTCTATCTCTCCCTCTCTCTCTCTCTCTCTCTCTCTCCCGCTCCCTCTCGCTATCTCCCTCCCTTCCCTCTCACTCTCTCTCTCTCTTCCTCCCTTTCCTCCCTCTATCTCCCTCCCTCCTTATCCCTTTCGCTCTCTCCCTCTCGCTCTTTCCCTCTCTCGCTCCTGCTTCCTCTCTATCTCTCTCTCCCTCTCTCTCCCTTCCTCGCTCCCTTCGTCTCTCTCTTACTCCGTCTCTCCCTCCCTCCCTCTTCCTCTCTCTCTCTCTCTCCCTACCTTTGTCCCTCCATCCTCGACATCCTCTTTCTCTTGCACTATCTCCACCCATTGTGCCACTCACCTTCCCTCTCCCTCTCTCACTAGTTCTCTCAATTTATCTCTCTCTCTCTCCCTCCTCTCTCCTACCTCCCTCTCTCACCCCTATCTTTGTCTCCTTTAATTTCTCCATTCTACCTCTAGCTATTTCTCCTTAATTTTCTCTATTTCCCTCTCATTTTCTTCATCTCTCCCCACATGTATACCCTTTAATTCTCACTTTGTGTGTGTATCTCTCTCTTGCGCACCCTACCCCTCTCTCATTCAATTTCTCTAGTCTCCTTCTACCTCTTTCTCCTTCAGTTTCTCCCTTTTGCTCTCTCTATTTACCTCTACCCCTTGCGTCCCCTTCCAAACTCACTTTGTGTGTGTTTCTCTCTCTTACTAGGTCACTTTCTTCCCCATCCACTTTTAAAAGGTGCAATATTACAAAATAACAAAAAAAATCCATTTTAAAATATTAAAATTTAAATATAAATGAAACTGAAAATTGTAAAATAATTGCTCTAATAAAACGTATAATACATTATAACTTTTCTTTATATAATTATTTTTTTAAATAGCGAATTTAAAAGAACACATGGACCATACTTTATGTAAAAGATATATAATAAAAAATAAAATATGTAAAGGGATAAAAGAAGAAAAACCTCATAGGTATAGGTATGCTCAGGCAGATGGAACATCATGAATCTACTCTAACAAATCTGGGAATAGAAAAGACAGGCACGGCATGGGATGGCCATGGCAGGGAAAAAAGGTAAGAACGAAATTCTAGCGAAGCCAAGAAATGCAAACAGAAATCTGAGTATCATATGTAAAGAAAAGCATCGCCTAACTAGGAAGCGGAGTATGCAAACAAAAACATGAGCATGGTGTTATTAACTCTAATTAGAAACATCTTTGCGAATAGAAATTTGTTATATGACCTAATAAATTTAATTCAACAATCCTTGTAACTCTTTACCATTAAAATTATAAAGAACTATTTCAACGCTGAAATCTTCAAGTATATCCTTCAACTTAAAAAAATCATTGAAATATATCCCTAAATTTCAAAAAAAAATCAGTGAAGTGTATAAAGAACTATTTCAACACCGAAATCTTTAACTGTATCCTTCAACTTCAAAAAATCAATGAAATATATACTTCAATTTCAAAATAAATTTAGTGAAGCGTGTAGAAAATGACAATAGCATAGGCAACTTGTGCTTACCTTAATAGCATTGATTGCAGCTCACGCTTTGTCCATACAGCGAACAGCCTATGGTCTTGTGATCAATGGCCTTCCTCAATGTTACCTCTCAAGCGGTGGAACATCCTTATTCAAAAGAAAATCGTCAATGAACTGGTGTTCCCTCCACCAAACGTAACCCACCATGGACTCTCGTTGCCGCTACCAAATACAACCCATCACAGAATCTTCCCACTGCACACGTATAAACAGAGAGCGCAGGAAGCTGCATGGGAGAGAAGTGGGGAGAAATATCTAAACCACAATGAAATTTAAATTGCATTTCAACTTGAGGTTGTTTTTTTTACCACCAGTTTTTTTGCATATTCTGACAGGAAACAACTAGATGAAATTCAAATTTCGAAATTGCATTTCAACTTCAGGATCGGCATTGGCGAGTTTTTGTGCATCTTTTGGTTTCTAACGGTAAAGTTTCAGTAATTGACCACTCAAACGTTCATATTTCAATTTTGTAGACGTGCAGCATTTTCATTATAAATTTTGTGTTACATGTCGAACATTTTATTTAGAATGTTTGTGTATGGCTGGATTATGTTAAAAATATCTCCGATCGTGAGCCACGTCTTTCAACCAGCTCTTCCTTTTCTAAGCTGAACAAACCACTCCAGTTAGTTGAAACAATGTTCCACGGACCACTCCAACTGGTAGCAAAAACAACTAAGTTGCATTTGATTTTATTTATTTTTTTCTATAATATGGATATTTTCTTTATTTTTTAACCATTATAATATCTTAAATAAAACATTTGATTGCGTTGACCATGTCAGATAAAATATTCAACTTGCCATTTTAGAGAGCATATCATTTAGTATTGAATAAATTTTGAAGAATGTTACTAATTATTTTGGAAATGTTATAGTTACATGTTTATTATTTTGATATTTAAAATAAAGAGTAATTAAAAATTTTAATCACCTGTTACTTCTATCTCTGACATTCTCTCTCTCTCTCTCTCTCTATCTATCTATCTATCTCTATCTCTGATATTCTCTCTCTCTCTCTCTCTCTCTCCATCCCTCTCCCTCTTTATCTCTCCTTATCCCTCTCCCTCTCCCTCTCCCCCTCCATCCCTCTCCCCCTCCCCCTCTCCCTCTCCCTTCCTCTCTCTCCCTCTTCCTCTCTCTCTCCCTCCATCTGTCTCCCTCTCTCTCTCCCTCTCCCTCTTTCACCCCCTCACTATATATCCTTCTCTCTCTCTCCCACTTTCTCCCCATCCCTATATCTCCCAATCTCTCTATCCCTCCCTCTCCCTCCCCCTCTCTCTCTCTCTATACCTCCTTCTCCCTCCCTCTTTCTCTCCCTCTTGCTCCATCTCTCTCTCTCTCTCTCTCTTCCTCCTTCACGCCCCCTTCCTCCCTCCCTCTATCTACCCCCCTTCCTCCCTCCCTCTATCTCCTTCCCTCTCCCTATCTCTGTCCCCCCCACTCCCTCTCTCTCTCTCTCTCTTTCTCACTCCATCTCTCTCCCTCCCGCTCCATCCCTCTCTCCCTCCAGCTCCCTCTCTCTCTCTATCTCTCCTTCCGTCTCTCTCTCTCCCTCCCTCCCTTTGTCCCTCCCTCCCTCCCTTTGTCCCTTTGTCCCTCCCTCCTCGACATCCTCTTTCTCTTGCGCTATCCCCACCCATTGTGCCACTCACCCTCCCTCTCCCTCTCTCACTAGTTCTCTCAATTTATCTCTCTCTCTCCTTCCTCTCTCCTACCTCCCTCTCTCACCCCTATCTTTGTCTCCTTTAATTTCTACATTCTACCTCTAGCTATTTCTCCTTAATTTTCTCTATTTCCCTCTCATTTTCTTCATCTTTCTCCACGTGTATCCCCTTTAATTCTCACTTTGTGTGTGTATCTCTCTCTTTCACACCCTACCCATCTCTCCTTCAATTTCTCTAGTCTCCTTCTACCTCTTTCTCCTTCACTTTCTCCCTTTTTCTCTCTCTATTTACCTCTACCCCTTGCGTCCCCTTCCAAACTCACTTTGTGTGTGTTTCTCTCTCTTACTAGGTCATTTTCTTCCCCATCCACTTTTAAAAGGTGCAATATTACAAAGTAACAAAAAAAAAATCCATTTTAAGATATTAAAATTTAAATATAAATAAAACTGAAAATCATAAAATAATTGCTCTAATAAAACGTATAATACGTTATAACTTTTTTTTATATAATTATTTTTTTAAATAGAGAATTTAAAAGAACACATGGACCATACTTTATGTAAACGATATATAATAAAAAATAAAATATGTGAATGGATAAAAGAAGAAAAACCTCATAGGTATGCTCAGGCAGATGGAACATCATGAATCTACTCTAACAAATCTGGGAATAGAAAATACAGGCACGGCATGGGATGGCCATGGCAGGGAAAAAAGGTAAGAACGAATTCTAGCGAAGCCAAGAAATGCAAACAGAAATTTGAGTATCATATGTAAACAAAAGAAATGCAAACAGAAATTTGAGTATCATATGTAAACAAAAGCATCGCCTAACTACGAAGCGGAGTATGCAAACAGAAACATGAGTGTATGTAAACAGAAACATGAGTATGGTGTTATTAACTATAATTAGAAACATCTTTGCGAATAGAAATTTGTTATATGAAATTAACCTAATAAATTTAATTCAACAATCCTTGTAACTCATTACCATTAAAATTATAAAGAACTATTTCAATGCTGAAATCTTCAAGTATATCCTTCAACTTAAAAAATCATTGAAATATATCCCTAAATTTCAAAAAAAAAATCAGTGAAGTGTATAAAGAACTATTTCAATACCAAAATCTTTAACTGTATCCTTCAACTTCAAAAAAATCAATGAAACATATCCTTCAATTTCAAAATAAATTTAGTGAAGCGTGTAGAAAATAACAATAGCATAGGCAACTTGTGCTTACCTTAATAGCATTGATTGCAGCTCACGCTTTGTTCATATAGCGAACGGCCTATGGTCTTGTGATCAATGGCGTTCGTAAATGTTACCTCTCAAGCGGTGGAACATCCTTATTCAAAAGAAAATCATCAATGGACTAGTGTTCCCTCCACCAAACGTAACCCACCATGGACTCTCGTTGCCTCTACCAAATACAACCCATCACAGACTCTTCCCACTGCACACATATAAAGAGAGAGCGCAGGAAGCTACGTGGGAGAGAAGTGGGGAGAAATATCTAAACCACAATGAAATTTAAATTGCATTTCAACTTGAGGTTGTTTTTTTTACCACCAGTTTTTTAGCATATTCTGACAGGAAACAACTAGATGAAATTCAAATTTCGAAATTGCATTTCAACTTCAGGATCGGCATTGGCGAGTTTTTGTGCATCTTTTGGTTTCTAACTGTAAAGTTTCAGTAATTGACCACTCCAACGTTCATATTTCAAT
This sequence comes from Pinus albicaulis, assembly GCA_034641835.2. Classification (NCBI taxonomy): domain Eukaryota; kingdom Viridiplantae; phylum Streptophyta; class Pinopsida; order Pinales; family Pinaceae; genus Pinus; species Pinus albicaulis. The sequence goes on from JAXQQM020065512.1 coordinate 24,405, forward strand.
TTTGTAGATGTGCAGAATTTTCATTATAAATTTTTTGTTACACGTCGAACATTTTATTTAGAATGTTTGTGTATGGCTGTATTATGTTAAAAATATCTCCGATCGTGAGCCACGTCTTTCAACCAGCTCTTCCTTTTCTGAGCTGAACAGACCACTCCAATTAGTTGAAACAATGTTCCACGGACCACTCCAACTGGTTGCAAAAACAAGTAAGTTGCGTTTGATTTTATTTATTGTTTTCTATAATATGGATATTTTCTTTATTTTTTAACCATTATAATATCTTAAATAAAAAATTTCATTGCGTTGACCATGTCAGATAAAATATTCAACCTGCCATTTTAGAGAGCATACCATTTAGTATTGAATATTACTAATTATTTTTGAAATGTTATAGTTACATGTTTATTATTTTGATATTTAAAATACAGAGTAATTAAAAATTTTAATCACCCGTTACTTCTATCTCTGACATTCTCTCTCTTTCTCTCTCTCTCTCTCTGACATTATCTCTCTCTCTCTCTCTCTATCTATCTATCTATCTCTCTCTATCTCTGATATTCTCCCTCACACTCCCTCTCCCTCTATCTCCCTCTCCCTCTTTGTGCATCTACATCTCCCTCTACCTCTCTCAATCTCCCTCCCTCTCTCTCCCTCTCTCCCCCTCCCTCTCTCTCTCCCTCCTTCCCTCTCCCTCTCTGTCTCTCCTTATCCCTCCCTCTCTCTCTCCCTCTCCCTCTTTCACCCCCTCCCTATATCTCCTTCTCTCTCTCTCCCACTTTCTCCCCCTCCCTATATCTCCCTCTCTCCCTCTCCCTCCCTCTCCCTCTCCCTCTCCCTCTCCCTCTCTCTCTCTCACACCCTCTCTCCCTCTCGCTCTGTCTTTGTCTCTCTCTCTCTTCCTCCTTCACGCTCTCTCCCTCTATCCCTCCTGATACCTCTCTCTCTCTCTCCCTCTAGCTACCCCCCTTCCTCCCTTCCTCTAGCTACCCCCCTTCCTTCCTCCCTCCCCCTATATTTGTCCCCCCCACTCCCTCTCTCTCTCTCTCACTCCATCTCTCTCTCTCTCTCCCTCCTACTCCCTCTCTCTCCCTCCCGCTCCATCCCTCTCTCCCCCTCCCGCTCCATCCCTCTCTCCCTCCAGCTCCCTCTCTCTCTCTATCTCTCCCTCCCTCTCTCTCTCTCTCTATCTCTCCCTCTCTCCGTTTCTCCCTCCCTCCCTCCCTCCCTCCCTCTCCCTCTCCCTCCCTCTCTCCCTCCCTCTCCCTCTCCCTGCCTCCCTCCCTCTCCCTCTCCCTCCCTCTCTCCCTCTCTCTCTCTCCCTCCCTTTGTCCCTCCCTCCTCGACATCCTCTTTCCCTTGCGCTATCCCCACCCATTGTGCCACTCACCCTCCCTCTCCCTCTCCCTCTCCCTCTCTCACTATTTCTCTCAATTTATCTCTCTCTCTCCCTCCTCTCTCCTACTTCCCTCTCTCACCCCTATCTTCGTCTCCTTTAATTTCTCCATTCTACCTCTAGCTATTTCTCCTTAATTTTCTCTATTTCCCTCTCATTTTCTTCATCTCTCCCCACGTGTATCCCCTTTAATTCTCACTTTGTGTGTGTATCTCTCTCTTGCGCACCCTACCCCTCTCTCCTTCAATTTCTCTAGTCTCCTTCTACCTCTTTCTCCATCACTTTCTCCCTTTTTCTCTCTCTATTTACCTCTACCCCTTGCGTCCCCTTCCAAACTCACTTTGTGTGTGTTTCTCTCTCTTACTAGGTCATTTTCTTCCCCATCCACTTTTAAAAGGTGCAATATTACAAAATAACAAAAAAAAATCCATTTTAAGATATTAAAATTTAAATATAAATAAAACTGAAAATCATAAAATAATTGCTCTAATAAAACGTATAATACATTATAACTTTTTTTATATAATTATTTTTTTAAATAGCGAATTTAAAAGAACACATGGACCATACTTTATGTAAAAGATATATAATAAAAAATAAAATATGTGAATGGATAAAAGAAGAAAAACCTCATAGGTATGCTCAAGCACATGGAACATCATGAATCTACTCTAACAAATCTGGGAATAGAAAAGACAGGCACGGAATGGGATGGCCATGGCAGGGAAAAAAGGTAAGAGCGAAATTCTAGCGAAGTCAAGAAATGCAAACAGAAATCTGAGTATCATATGTAAACAAAAGCATCGCCTAACTAGGAAGCGGAGTATGCAAACAGAAACCTGAGCATGGTGTTATTAACTCTAATTAGAAACATCTTTGCGAATAGAAATTTGCTATATGAAATTAACCTAATAAATTTAATTCAACAATCCTTGTAACTCTTTACCATTAAAATTATAAAGAACTATTTCCACGCTGAAATCTTCAAGTATATCCTTCAACTTAAAAAAATCATTGAAATATATCCCTAAATTTCAAAAAAAAATCAGTGAAGTTTATAAAGAACTATTTCAACAACGAAATCTTTAACTGTATCCTTCAACTTCAAAAAATCAATGAAATATATCCTTGAATTTCAAAATAAATTTAGTGAAGCGTGTAGAAAATGACAATAGCATAGGCAACCTGTGCTTACCTTAATAGCATTGATTGCAGCTCACGCTTTGTACATACAGCGAACGACCTATGGTCTTGTGATCAATGGCCTTCCTCAATGTTACCTCTCAAGCGGTGGAACATCCTTATTCAAAAGAAAATCGTCAATGGACTGGTGTTCCCTCCACCAAACGTAACCCACCATGGACTCTAGTTGCCGCTACCAAATACAACCCATCACAGACTCTTCCCACTGCACACGTATAAACAGAGAGCGCAGGAAGCTGCGTGGGAGAGAAGTGGGAGAAATATCTAAACCACAATGAAATTTAAATTGTATTTCAACTTGAGGCTGTTTTTTTTACCACCATTTTTTTTTGCATATTCTGACAGGAAACAACCAGATGAAATTCAAATTTCGAAATTGCATTTCAACTTCAGGATTGGCATTGGCGAGTTTTTGTGCATCTTTTGGTTTCTAATGGTAAAGTTTCAGTAATTGACCACTCCAACGTTCATATTTCAATTTGGTAGCCGTGCAGCATTTTCATTATAAATTTTGTGTTACACGTCGAAAATTTTAATTAGAATGTTTGTGTATGGCTGGATTATGTTAAAAATATCTCCGATCATGAGCCACGTCTTTCAACCAGCTCTTCCTTTTCTGAGCTGAACAGACCATTCCAATTAGTTGAAACAATGTTCCACGGACCACTCCAACTGGTTGCAAAAACAACTAAGTTGTGTTTGATTTTATTTATTTATTTAACCATTATAATATCTTAAATAAAACATTTGATTGCGTAGACCATGTCAGATAAAATATTCCACCCGCCATTTTAGAGAGCATATCATTTAGTATTGAATATGCTTTAAATTTTGAAGAATGTTACTAATTATTTTGGAAATATTATAGTTACATGTTTATTATTTTAATATTTAAAATAAAGAGTAATTAAAAATTTTAATCACCCGTTACTTCATTTATAAATTACGAGAAAGATATTTATATATTTGGTATAAAATTAATCATATTTTGAAAATAAAGTAAATATTTCTCATGTTGTAAAATGTAGTTATATTTGTAAATTTTAGAAAGTAAATATTTCTCATGTTGTAAAATATAGTTATATTTGTAAATTATAAAATTGGTATTTCAGTATCTATTTACAATAAAATAAAGTAAATATTTCTCATGTTGTAAAACGTAGTTATGTTTGTAAATTATAAAATTGGTATTTGAGTATTTATTTACAATAGGTATAATTAATAGGTACAATCAATTGTATAAAAGCTATTTTTTTTATTTTTTTTTCAAATATTTTTGCAAAGTGTGATTGAATTTTATGATTAAAATGCTTGTGATATGTTTTATTTTTAAATTATATATTAATTGTTTACAAGTAATAATAATAATAATATAAAATAAAGTTATAATTGATTTATTTTTTATTATTATTTTTGGATAATATACGTACATCATAAGCTAAATATTTTGATGCTTATTATGAATCAATGTTTGCTAAATATTATTAACTATTTAATTTAATAAACTATGTTAATATATATGTATTTCATAATTTGAAGACATACAATAACAAATAAGAATCTAATAGTTTCCTTTGGTTTTATTCACATTACATATTAATTAACAACATATTCGTAACCATTATAAATTTAACTTTTTAATAAAAAATATATAAAATCAAACTAATTAAACATATGTAATGCATAAATTTGAGGACATGTTATTATAATTTTATCATTTAATTGTTTTGGTAGGTAAGAGGTTAAGTTGTAAATATGTTAAATCAGAGAATAATTTATTTTATTTATGTATAATTGGGTAGAAAGACTCATTCTTTTGGGAGCCTGAAGGCAATGTGTAAGCATGTCCTTGCTCAACATGGAGTTGATACATGTTACCTCTTAAAATATGAATACAATATTCTCTAAATAGAAAAACAATGTGAGCTATAATAAAAAAGAAAAAAGAAATATGATATGCATGCTTAGTTAGTTGTCCATATGACCTAATAAAATTTCATCAAAAGTAAACAAAAAAAATTATGTGAGTACAATTTTTAAACCTTACATATTTAAAAAAAATATGTGAACAGGTGATAACAACTTCATATATATCTATAATGAGAAAAATGTTAAAATAATATATTTTAAAGTTTTATAAAATAAAATGCCCCATGTGGATTATGAATCAAATATTTTAATGTAAATTAATATTGACTTATAATTGAAAATATAGTAATAACCAAAAAACCATTTCAATGCACATCTTTTGTAACCTTTATAGCATTCAAAAATAAGATTTAAACAATGAAAAATTACATAGAAGAAATTTGACCCCTCTTGGCTCAAGTCAGATCACTGCTTAAAACATATCTATATTAATTCTTAAAATAATTGTTTTATATATGGGTTGGCTTGACCATAGGACTTTTTAGATGGGTTGGTTTGACCCTAGGGGTTTTAATGGTTTACATAATTGTTGAGCGGAGGTGGGTCCCTTGTTCCATAAACAAGGGGACTCTTACATCAATGTTTGGTTTGGTCATGACCTTAAAATTGGACGATAATAATAATAATTATACAACTTGAGTGAGCCTAATGGTTAACAACATGTCTCTCCTCCTAAGAAATCACAAGTTCAAAGCTAGAGAGTGCAGATTGTGGATTTTAGAAAAAGTAAACCAAAAAAATCCACAAACGTTCAAAAATGACACTAAAAACAATTTATATTAAAATTAAATTATAATTAATAAAATATTTAATAATATTCAATTAAATTTATATAAATAATTAAAAAAATTATTTTAAATGCAAATTTTGACACTTTTTAATGAATTAAATATGAAAATAAAATACCTAATAAAATGAGTATAAAAATCTAAATATATATGGAGGGTGTTTCCACTTTGACCACAGCTATGACTAGTATTTCAAGGGAGGTTATTTATTTATTTACTAATTACACTTTGATTATATATTATCATTTGTCTCATTCATCACTTTATCATTTCCTAGAATTTAAGAATTTAAATAATGTATAACAAAATATTAATATAGTCTAATTCAAGGGATTAGTTGAACTAGTTTTCTTTAACATTAATTGGTTTTTAGATAGTTTCACTTAGGCATGGGAGAGTTGAATATTTTGGATGGCGTTAGTTCAATTTGTTTTCGTTAACATTAATTTGTATTTAGAAAGTTATACTTATATATAGGAGAGTTTAATATTTTGGATGGCGTGAATTAGTTTACGCCCATAAATTTATTAAGGATAAGGATATTATTGACAAATAAATTTATTAAGAATACTATTGACAAATGTGAAAATTATATCATTTTTTTCTAAAAACTTAAGAATTTAGTTTTAGTATAGGAAAATTTTAAAATTTTATATTTATACCATGAGTGTAAAAAAAGTCTTATTTTTAAAATGACACAAATGTTTGAGGATATTATTGTAAAATTCTTCCAATCTATAATAATTATATATAGATTCTAGAATTTTTAGTGATATTTTAGGAAAATTAGTAGAATGAAAAATAGTATTAGTGAAAATAAAGAATATTATTCCTTAGAATTTGACCCTGTACTTGGAATGAGCCATGAATGAAAATAGTAAACAACGAAAATAGAGTATATTTTTACCCTCCTAGGCTCATTTTTTAAAATTTCAATAATCTCAACCTTTTTAAAATGGGTTAAGATTAAGAAGAATTAAGAAGAACTAAGTTTTTATCCATCACATTGAACTATATTTTTTTGAGAAATTTCAAGTTTGGGAAAAAAATTATGAAAAAAATTTCCTTTTTATCATTTTTTTAATTACTCCATTAGAATCACAGTATTATTTATTTATTTATTTTTAGCTAAAAATGATCATCTTATTCAAATATATTTTAAAAGTAAATTATTTTTCTTCAAATAACTAATAACTAAATTGGAAAAAAATGAATAAAAACACATAAAAGGAGCAAGGGACAAGCTAGGTAATTTACTAATAAAAAAAAAAATTCTAAAAGGACATTTAATTATAATTTTGAAAATTAAATTAAATTGAAAATAATTAAAAGTTTAGTGTGGAAATAAATGGTTTAAATTACATGAATCTATTAGATTTTGAAATTGTTTTATGTTGTGTCAATTACTTTTTCTTGATTCAATACTTCTATTAGCAATGTTTCCAATTACAACTAGTCTCTCTCTCTCCCACTCCCTCCCTCCCTCCCTCCCTCCCTCCCTCTCTCTCTCTCTCTCTATCCATCCCTCTCTCTCTCCCTCGCTCCCTCTCTCCCTCTCCCTCCCTCCCCCTTCATCTCTCTCTCTCCCCCTCCCTCTCTCTCTCTCTCTCCCCCAGTCTCTCTCTCTCTCTCTCCCCCTCGCTCTCTCTCTCCCTCTCTCTCTCTCTCCCTCCTTATCCCTGTCCCTCTCTCTACCCCTTCCGCCCTCTCCCCCTCCCTTTGTCTCCCTCCCTCTTCTTCCCTCCATCTATCTGCCTCCCTCTCCCCCTCTCTCTCTCTCCCTCCCTCTCCCTCCTTTTGTCTCTCCCTCCCTCCCTCTCCCTCCATCTCTCACTCTCCTTATTCCTCCTCTCTGACTCTCTCTCTCTCTCTCTCTCTCTCTCTCTCTCTGACATTATCTCTCTCTCTCTCTCTCTCTCCATATCCCTCTCCCTCTCCCTCTCTCTCTCTCTCTCTCTCTCTCACTTTCCCTCCGCCGCTCTCCCTCTCCCTCTCCCTCTATCTCCCTCTCCCACTCTGTCCATCTCCCTCTCCCTCTCCCTTTATCTCCCTCTCCCTCTCTCTCTCTCTCTCTCTCCCCATCTCCCTCTCTCCCTCTTCGTCCCTCCCTCTCCCTCTCCCTCCCTCTCCCTCTCACTCTCTCTCTCTCTCCCTTTCACTCTTACGCCCACACCCTCTCTCTCCCCCTCCCTCTATATCCCTCCCTCTCCCTCCCTCCATCTATCTCCCTCCCTCCCACTCCCTCCCTATCTCCCTCCCTCCCACTCCCTCCCTATCTCCCTTTCCCTCCATCAATCTCTCTCTCCTTCCCGCTTCCTCCATCTCTCTCTCACTCCCTCCCTCCCTTAATCTCGCTCCCTCCCACTCCCTCTCTCTCTCACTCCCTCCCTACCTTAATCTCACTCCCTCCCTCTCCCTCTCTCTCTCACCTCCTACCCCTATCTCTCTCCGACTTTGTTCCTCTCCCTCTCTCTCTCTCTGCTTTCCACTCCCCCTCCCTCTATCTCCCCCTCGCTCTCTCCCTCTCTCCCTCCTGCTCCCTCTTTCTATCTCTCCCTCCCTCTCTCTCTCTCTCTCTCTCTCTCTCTCTCTCTCCCACTCCCTTCGAATCACTCCTGCTGCATCTCTCTCTCCCCTTCCTTCTCCCTCTTTCTCTCTCTCTCCCTCCCTCTATGTCCCTCCCTCCCTCTCCCTTCTTCCCTCTCTCTCTCTCTCTCTTTCCCTCCCTCTCTCCCTCCCTCTCTCCCTCCCTCTCCCTCTCCCTCTCTCTCCCCCTCTCTCTCTCTCTCTACCTTCTTCTCTCCCTCCCTCCCTTTATCTCCCTCCCTCTCTCTCTCTCCCTTATTCTCTCCCGCCCTCCCTTTATATCCCTCCGTCCCTCCCTGTATCTTCCTCCCTCTATCTCCCTCCCTTTCACTCTCCATCTCTCTCTCCCTATGTCTCTCTCCCTCTCTCCCTCCCACTAGCTCTCTCTCCTGCTCGCTCTCTTTCCCTCCCTTCCTCTCTCTCTCCCTCTCTCCCTCCTGCTCCCTCCCTCTCTCCTCTCCTCCCCCCTCTATCTCCCTTCCTCCCACCTCCCTCCCTTCCTCCCCCTCCCTCTCTTTCCTCCCCCCTGCCTCTATCTCCCTTCCTCCCCCCTGCCTCCCTCCCTCCCCCTCCTTATCTCCTTCCCTCTATCTCTCTCCCCCTCCCTCCCTTCCTCTATCTCGCTCCCCCTCCCTCTTGCTCTCTCCATGCCTCCTCCTCTATCCCCCTCCCTCTCCCTCTCTCTCTCCCTCCCTCCCTCTCCATCTTTGTCCCCCTCCCTCTCTCTCTCCCTCCCTTGTTCTCCCTCCCACTATGTCCTTCCATCTCCGGTTCTCTGTCTCCCTCCCTCTCCCTCTCGCTCTATTCCTCCCACTCCCTCCCTCTCTCTCTCCCCTTCCTTCTCCCTCTATCTCCCTCCCTCCCTCTCCCTCTATCTCCCTCCCTCCCTCTGCCTTCTTCCCTCTCTCTCTCTCTTTCTCTCCCTCTCTCCCTCTCCCTCTCTCTCCCTATCTCCCTCCCTCCCTCTCTCCCTCCCTCCCTCCCTCTATCTCCCTCCCTTTCCCTCTCCATCTCTCTCTCCCTATCTCTCTCTCCCTCTCTCCCTCCCACTAGCTCTCTCTCACGCTCGCTCTCTTTCCCTCCCTCTCTCTCCCTCCTGCTCCCTCCCTCTCTTTCCCTCTCCCCCTCCCTCCCCACTCCCTCCATTCCTCTATCTCGCTCCCCCTCCCTCTTGATCTCTCCATGCCTCCCCCTTTGTCCCCCTCTCTGTCCCTCTCTCCCTCCCTCCCTCTCTCTCTCTCTTCCCCTCTCTCTCCCTCATGCTCACCCCCTCTCTCTCTCTCCCTCCCACCCTCCCTCTCCATCTTTTTCCCCTTCCCTCTCTCTCTCCCTCCCTTCTTCTCCCTCCCACTATGTCCTTCCATCTCCGGTTCCCTGTCTCCCTCCCTCTCCCTCTCTCTCTCTCTCCCTCTATCCTTCTCTCTCCCTCTCTCTCTTTCTCTCTTTCTCTCTCTCTCCCTTTGTCCCTCCCTCCTTGATGTCCTCTTTCTCTTTCGCTATCTCCACCCATCGTGCCACTCACCCTCCCTCTCTCTCTCTCACTAGTTCCCTCAACTTATATCTCTCTCTCTCCCTCTTGTCTCCTACCTCTCTTTCTCACCCCTATCTCTCTCCCCTTTAATTTCTCCATTCTCCCTCTAGCTATTTCTCCTTAAAATTTTCTCTATTTCCTTGTCATTTTGTTCATCTCTCTCCACATGTATCCCCTTGAATTCTCACTTTGTGTGTATGTCTCTCTCTTTCTCTCTTGCCCACCCTACCCTTCTCACCTTCAATTTCTCTAGTCTCCTTCTACCTCTTTCTCCTTCACTTTCTCACTTTTTCTCTCTCTATTCATGTCTACCCCTTGCGTCCCCTTCCACACTCTATTTGTGTCTGTTTCTCTCTCTTACTAGGTCACTTTCTTCCCCATCGGCTTTTAAAAGGTGCAATATTACAAAATAACAAAAAAATCCATTTTAAGATATTAAAATTTAAATATAAATAAAACTCAAAATCATAAAATAATTATTCTAATAAAAATTATAATACATTATAACTTTTTTTATATATATAATTATTTTTTTAAGTAGTGAATTGAAAAGAACACATAGACCATACTTTATGTAAAAAATATATAATAAAAAAGAAAATATGTGAATGGATAAAAGAAGAAAAAGCATAGTTACAATAAAATATAGCCATTTTTATAAATTAATTCATATGGAATAAAACTGTAGAGAAAATATAGATTTATTGTAAGGAAAACCCATAATACATAACCGCATATAAACTTTAAAAGAACAAAAATGCATGACAATATCTTCAATATAACACGTACAACTGATAGAGAAAAAGAGGAGTAGTACAACTTAAATGAGTCAAGAATTATAACCATACTAATGTAACGCTACATCTTTTTCATTATGGGTGATATAAAATGCTGTTCATATGTACAACAAATATGTTACATGCAGATAGCGTTTTCACAGAGTCTTTCTCCATGAAAATAGATATGCTCAGGTAGATGGAACATCATGAGGTTATCAGGGAAAAAAGGAAAGAATGAAAACAGATATGCTCTAAGAAATCTTGGAATAGAAAAGACAGGCACGACATGGCCATGGCACGGAAAAAAGGAAAGAACGAAATTCTAGCAAACAAACTCTAGCAAAGCCCTTAGCCAACCAATATCAACTTCTGGCATAGAAGCATACCATTAGATTTTAGGATTTTTAAGGGAAACAAAATTGATCTGAACCAAATTTAAGAATCATTGAAATAGTTTTTCTTTTCTTTTAATGTCGCATGCTATTTAAAAGTGGAGAAAACATTTGGACATGACAACAATATTTCTACTGCAAAGACCATCTTAAATTTTGAATTTCCTTCCAGAAATTGTTGCTGCATTGACAAAAGATTAGCCTAAATGATGATTAAGGAGAAAAAAACCAAGTAGAAGTGAATCCTTTGCAAAAGAGAAAAAAGTACTAAAATCTGTTATGCACTAAACAAAAATAATAGCTATCATACTTCAAATTAAACACAATTTTCCGGCAGAGATATTCCCAAAAATTGAGAAATCCCTATGATTGTAGTTGGCGTCCATAATCCCTCTATATCCTAATTGGTAAAGTACGGCGGCCGTTTCCCTAATAACCTTTCACATTTAGGGAACCAATGACAAATCAATGAAACAGAAAAGCCAAGAAATGTTGGGTTCCCATATTCATATGTAAACAGAAGCATCACCTAGATAAGAAGTAGAGTATGCAAACAGAAATCTGAGTATGGTGTTATTAACACTAATTAGAAAAATCTTTGCAAACAGAAATTTGTTATATGAAATTAACCTAATAAATTTAATTCAACAATCTTTCTAACTCTTTACCTTTAAAATTATAAAGAACTATTTCAACGCTGAAATCTTCAATTATATCCTTCAACTTAAAAAATTCATTGAAATATATCCGTAAATTTCAAAAAAAATTCAGTGAAGTGTATAAAGGACTATTTGAACACTGAAATCTTTAACTGTATCCTTCAACTTCAAAAAAATCAATGAAATATATCCTTCAATTTAAAAATAAAGTTAGTGAAGCGTGTAAAAAGCGACAATAGCATAGGAAACTTGTGCTTACCTTAATAACATTGATTGCAGCTCACGCTTTGTCCATACAGCTGTCTGAAATGGTGAAAACTTGGAACTTTACGTTACCTTTCAAGCGGTGGAACATCCTTATTCAAAAGAAATCCTCAATGGACTGGTGTTCTCGTTGCCGCTACCAAACACAACGTATCAAAGACTCTTCCCACTGCACACATATAAACAGAGAGCGTAGGAAGCTGCGTGGGAGAGAAGTGGAGAGACATATCTAATAGAAACAACTAGATGAAATTCAAATTTGAAATGGCGTGGGAGAGACGTGGAGAGACCTATCTAAACCACAATGAAATTTAAATTGCATTTCAACTTGAGGCTGTTTTTTTCACCACAAGCTTTTTTGCATATTCTGACAGCAAACAGCTAGATGAAATTCAAATTTCGAAATTGCATTTCAACTTCAGGATCGGTATTGGCGAGTTTTTGTGAATCTTTTGGTTTCTAACGGTAAAGTTTCAGTAATTGGCCGCTCCAACGTTCATATTTCAATTTTGTAGACGTGCAACATTTTCATTATAAATTTTGTGTTACACGTCGAACATTTTAATTAGAATGTTTGTGTATGGCTGGATTATGTTAAAAATATCTCCGATCGTGAGCCACGTCTTCAACCAGCTCTTCCTTTTCTGAGCTGAACAGACCACTCCAATTAATTGAAACAATGTTCTACGGACCACTCCAACTGGTTGCAAAAACAACTAATCTCTCAAGTTGTTCAAACAGTGTTGCGTTTGATTTTTTTTTTTTTTTATATATAATATAGATATTTTCTTTATTTTTTAACCATTATAATATCTTAAATAAAACATTTGATTGCGTTTAGATATTCAACCTGCCATTTTAGAGAGCATGTCATTTAGTATTGAATATGCTTTAAATTTTGAAGAATGTTACTAATTATTTAGGAATATTATAGTTATATGTTTATTATTTTAATATTTAAAATAAAGAATAATTAAAATTTTTAATCACCCGTTACTTCATTTATAAATTATGAGAAATATATTTATATATTTGGTATAATATTAATCATACTTTGAAAATAAAGTAAATATTTCTCATATTGTAAAATGTAGTTATGTTTGTAAATTATAAAATTAGTATTTGAGTATCTATTTATAATAGATATAATCAATTGTATCAAAGCTATATATATATATATATATATTCAAATATTTTTTCAAAGTGTGATTGAAATTTTATGATTAAAATGCTTGTGATATGTTTTATTTTAAAATTATATATTAATTTTTTATAATTAATAATAATAATAATAATATAAAATAAAGTTATAATTTATTTGTTTTTTATTATTATTTTTGGATAATATAAGTATATTATAAGCTAAATGTTTTGATGCTTATTATGAATCAATGTTTGCTAAATATTATTAACTATTTAATTTACCAAACTATGCTAATGTACATGTATTTCATAATTTGAAGACATACAATTACAAATAAGAATCCAATAGTTTCCTTTTGTTTTATTCACATTACATCTTAATTAACAACACATTCATAACCATTATAAATTTAACTTTTTAATAAAAAATATAAAAAATCAAACTAATTAAACATATGTGATGCATAAATTTGAGGACATGTTATTATAATTTTATCATTTAATTGTTTTCGTAAGTAAGAGGTTAAGTTCTAAACATGTTAAATGAGAGAATAATTTATTTTATTTATGTATAATTGAGTAGAGAGACTACCAATAAGAATGTAATAGTTTCCTTTTGTTTTATTCACATTACATATTAATTAACAACACACTCATAACCATTATAACTTTAACTTTTTAATAAAAAAATATATAAAATCAAAGTAATTAAACATATGTAATGCATAAATTATGTAATGCATTCTCATGTTGTAAAATATAGTTATATTTGTAAATTATAAAATTGGTTTTTGAGTATCTATTTACAATAAAATAAAGTAAATATTTCTCATGTTGTAAAATGTAGTTATGTTTGCAAATTATAAAATTGGTATTTGAGTATCTATTTACAATACGTATAATGAATTGTATAAAAGCTAAATAATTTTTTTTTTTCAAATATATTTGCAAAGTGTGATTGAATTTTTATGATTAAAATGCTTATGATATGTTTTATTTTTAAATTATATATTAATTTTTTAAAATTAATAATAATAATATAAAATAAAGTTATAATTTAATTTTTGTTTTTTATTTTTTTTTGGATAATATAAGTATATCATAAACTAAATCTTGCTTATTATGAATCAATGTTTGCTAAATATTATTAACTATTTAATTTAATAAACTATGTTAATATATATGTATTTCATAATTTGAAGACATACAATAACCAATAAGAATCTAATAGTTTCCTTTGGTTTTATTCACATTACATCTTAATTAACAACATATTCATAACCATTATAACTTTAACTTTTTAATAAAAAATATATAAAATCAAACTAAATAAACATATGTGATGCATAAATTTGAGGACATTTTATTATAATTCTATCATCTAATTGTTTTCATAAGTAAGAGGTTAAGTTGTAAATATGTTAAATGAGAGAATAATTTATTTTATTTATGTATAATTGGGTAGAGGGACTCATTCCTTTTGGAGTCTGAAGGCAATGTGTAAGCATGTCCTTACTCAACATGGAGTTGATACATGTTACCTCTTAAAATATGAATACAATATACTCTAGATAGAAAAACACTGTGAGCTATAATAAAAAAGAAAAAAGAAATATGATATGCATGCTTAATTAGTTGTCCATATGACCTAATAAAATTTCATGTAAAGTAATTACAAGTAAACAAAAAAATTATGTGAGTACAATTTTTAAACCTTATATATTTAAAAAAATATGTGAACAGGTGATAACAACTTCATATATTTCTATAATGAGAAAAATGTTAAAAGAATATATTTTAAAGTATTATAAAATAAAATGCCCCATGTGGGTTATGAATCAAATATTTTAATGTAAATAGATATTCACTTATACTTGAAAATATAGTAATAACCAAAAACCCATTTCAATGCACATCTTTTGTAACCTCTATAGCATTCAAAAATAAGATTTAAACAATAAACCAAAAAAATCCACAAACTTTCAAAAATAACACTAAAAACAACTTATATTATAATTAATAAAATATTTAATAATATTCAATTAAATTTATATAAATAAATAAATAATAAATATTTTAAATGAAAATTTTGGCACTTATTAGTGAATTAAATATAAAAATAAAATACCTAATAAAATGAGTATAAAAGTCTAAATATATAGAGGGTGTTTCCACTTTGACCGCTACTATGACTAGTATTTCAAGGGAGGTTATTTATTTATTTATTTACTAATTACACTTTGATTATATATTATCATTTTTCTCATTCATCACTTTATTATTTCCTAGAATTTAAGAATTTAAATAATGTATAACAAAATATTATTATAGTCTAATTCAAGGGATTAGTTGAACTAGTTTTGTTTAACATTAGTTGGTGTTTAGATAGTTTCACTTAGGAATGGGAGAGTTGAATATTTTGGATGGCTATAGTTCAATAAGTTTTCGTTAACATTAATTGGTATTTACAAAGTTATACTTATATATAGGAGAGTTTAATATTTTGGATGGCGTGAATTAGTTTACACGGATGAATTTATTAAGGATTAAGGATATGATTGACAAATAAATTTATTAAGAATACTATTGACAAATGTGAAAATTATATCAGTTTTTTCTAAAAACTTAATAATCTAGTTTTAATATAGGAAAATTTTATAATTTTATATTTATACCATGAGTGTAAAAGAAAATCTTTTTTCAAATTGACACAAATTTTTGAGAATATTATTGTAAAATTCTTCTAATCTATAATAATTATATATAGATTCTAGAATTTTTAGTGATATTTTAGGAAAATTAATAGAATGAAAAATAATATTCCTTAAAATAAAAAATATTATTCCTTAGAATTCGACTTGGTACTTGGAATGGGCCATGAATGAAAATAGTAAACAACAAAAATACAGTTTCTTTTTTTCCCTCCTAGGCTCATTTTTTAAAATTTCAATAATCTCAACCTTTTTAAAATGGGTTAAGATTAAGAAGAAATGGAATAAGATTAAGAAGAACTAAGTTTTTATCCATCACATTGAACTATATTTTTTTTAGAAATTTCTAGTAAGTTTGGAAAAGAAATTATGAAAATAATTTCTTGTTTAGCATATTTTTAATTACTCCATTAGGGTCATAGTATTATTTATTTATTTATTTTTAGATAAAAATGATCATCTTATTCAAATATATTTTAAAAGTAAATTATTTTTATTAAAATAACTAATAATTAAATTGGAAAAAAATGAATAACAACACAAGCTAGGTAATTTACTAATAAAAAAACTTTCTAAAAGGACATTTAATTATAATTTTGAAAATTAAATTTAATTGAAAATAATTAAAAGTTGAGTGTGGAAATAAATGGTTGAAATTGCATGAATCTATTAGATTTTGAAATTGTTTTATGTTGTGTCAATTACTTTTTCTTGATTCAATACTTCAATTAGCAATGTTTCGAATCACAATTAGTCTCTCTCGGACACTATGTCTCTCTCTCTCTCTCTCTCCCTCTCCCTCTCGCTCCCTCCCTCTCTCTCTCTCTCTCTCTCTCTCTCTCTCTCTCTCTCTCTCTCTATCTCCTAGTCTCCATCTCTCCCTCTCTCTCTTTCTCTCTCTCTCCCTCTCCCTCCCTCTCTCTCTCCCTCACTCCCCCTCTTTCTCTCTCCCTCTCTCTGCCAACCCCCCTCCCTCTCTCTCTCTCTCTCTCTCCCGCTCCTCTCTCTCTCTCTCCATCTCTCCCCCTCTCTCTCTCTATCTCTCCCTCTCTCTCTATATCTCTCTCCCCCGCCCTCCCTCTCTCTCTCCCTCTCTCTCTCTCTGACGTTATCTCTCTCTCTCTCTAACATTCTCTCTCTCTCTCTCTCTCTCTCTCTCTCTCTCTCTCTCTCTCTCCCTCTCCCTCTATCTCTCTCTCCCTCTCTGTGCATCTCCCTCTCCCTCTCTCGCTCTCCTCTTCCCTCTCTCTCCCTCCCTCTCTCTCTCCATCTCCCTCTCTCCATCTCTCCCCCTCTCTCTCTCTCTCTCTCTCTCCCTTTCACTCTCACTCCCACTCCCTCTCTCTCTCCTCCCTCTATATCCCTCCCTCTCCCTCCCTCCATCTCCCTCTCTCTCTCTCTCTCCCTCCCTTTTACTCACTCCCTATCTCTCTCTCCCTCCCGCTCCCTGCATCTCTCTCTCTCCCTCCCGCTCCCTCTCTCTCTCAACCCCTACACCTATCTCTCTTCCACTCTCTTCCTCTCTCCCTCTCTCTCTCTCCCTCCTGCTCCTCCTTCCTCTATCTCCCCCTCGCTCTCTCCCTCTCTCCCTTCCGCTCCCTCTTTCTTTCTCTCCCTCCCTCTCTCTCTCTCTATCTCTCCCTCCCACTCCCTCTCTCTCTTTGTCTCTTTCCGTCCCATTCCATTCGACCCCCTCGCGCTCCCTCTCTCTCTCTCCCCCTCCCTCTATCGCCCTCCCTCCCTCTCCCTCCTTCCTTGTCCCTCTCTCTCTCTCTCTCCCGCTCCCCCTCTCTCTCCCTCCCCCTCCCTCTCTATATCTCCGCTTCTCGCTCCCTCTCTCTCTCCCCTTCCCTCTATTTCCCTCCTTCCCTCTCCCTATCGCTTCCTCTCTCTCCCTCTCTCTCTCTCCCTCCATCTCTCTCCCTGTCTCTCTCCCTCTCCCTATTTCACCCCCTCCCTATATCTCCTTCTCTCTCTCTCCCACTTTCTCCCCCTCCCTATATCTCCCTCCCTCTCCCTCTCTCTCTACCCCTCCCTCTCCCTCCCTCTCCCTCCCTCTCTCTCTCTCGCTCCCTCTCTCTCTCTTCCTCCCTCACGCTCCCTCCCTCTATCCCTCCTGCTACCTCTCTCTCTCTCTCCCTCCCGCTACACTCTTTCCTCCCTCCCTCTATCTCCCTCCCTCTCCCTATCTCTGTCCCACCCTCTCCCTCTCTCTCTCTCTCTCTCTCTCTTTTTCTCTGTCTCTCTCTCTCTCTCCCTCCTTCTCCCTCTCTCTCCCTCCCGCTCCATCCCTCTCTCCCTCCAGCTCCCTCTGTCTCTCTCCCTCTCCTGCTCCCTCTCGCTATCTCCCTCCCTTCCCTCTCTCTCTCTCTCTCTCTCTCTTCCTCCCTTTCCTCCCTCCATCTCCCTCACTCTCCCTCTCACTCTCTCCCTCCTTATCCCTCTCGCTCTCTCCCTCTTGCTCTTTTCCTCTCTCCCTCCTGCTTCCTCTCTATCTCTCTCTCTACCTCTCTCTCTCTCCCTTCGTCCCTCCCTCCCTCTCTCTCTTTCTCTCTCCCTCCCTTTGTCCCTCCCTCCTCAACATCCTCTTTCTCTTGCGCTATCTCCACCCATTGTGCCACTCACCCTCCCTCTCCCTCTCTCACTAGTTCTCTTAATTTATCTCTCTCTCTCCCTCCTCTCTCCTATCTCCCTCTCTCACCCCTATCTTTGTCTCCTTTAATTTCTCCATTCTCCCTATAGCTAATTCTCCTTAATTTTCTCTATTTCCCTCTCATTTTTTTCATCTCTCCCCACATGTATCCCGTTTAATTCTAACTTTTTGTGTGTATCTCTCTCTTGCGCACCCTACCTCTCTCTCCTTCAATTTCTCTAGTCTCCTTCTACCTCTTTCTCCTTCAATTTCTCCCTTTTGCTCTCTCTATTTACCTCTACCCCTTGCGTCCCTTTCCACACTCACTTTGTGTGTGTTTCTCTCTCTTACTAGGTCACTTTCTTCCCCATCCACTTTTAAAAGGTGTTGTATTACAAAATAACAAAAAAAATCCATTTTAAGATATTAAAATTTAAATATAAATAAAACTGAAAATCATAACATAATTGCTCTAATAAAACGTATAATACATTATAACTTTTTTATATATAATTATTTTTTTAAATAGCGAATTTAAAAGAACACATGGACCATACTTTATGTAAAAGATATATAATAAAAAATAAAATATGTGAATGGATAAAAGAAGAAAAACCTTATAGGTATGCTGAGGCAGATGGAACATCATGAATCTACTCTAACAAATCTGGGAATAGAAAAGACAGGCACGGCATGGGGATGGCCATGGCAGGGAAAAAAGGTAAGAACGAAATTCTAGCGAAGCCAAGAAATGCAAACAGAAATCTGAGTATCATATGTAAACAAAAGCATCGCCTAACTAGGAAGCCGAGTATGCAAATAGAAACCTGACTATGGTGTTATTAATTAGAAACATCTTTGCGAATAGAAATTTGTTATATGAAATTAACCTAATAAATTTAATTCAACAATCCTTGTAACTCTTTACCATTAAAATTATACAGAACTATTTCAACGCTGAAATCTTCAAGTATATCCTTCGACTTAAAAAAATCATTGAAATATATCCCTAAGTTTCAAAAAAAAATCAGTGAAGTGTATAAAGAACTATTTCAACACCGAAATCTTGAACTGTATCCTTCAAATTCAAAAAAAATAAATGAAATATATCCCTTCAATTTCAAAATAAATTTAGTGAAGCGTGTAGAAAATGACAATAGCATAAACAACTTGTGCTTACCTTAATAGCATTGATTGCAGCTCACGCTTTGTCCATACAGCGGACGGCCTATGGTATTGTGATCAATGGCCTTCCTCAATGTTACCTCTCAAGCGGTGGAACATCCTTATTCAAAAGAAAATCCTCAATGGACTGGTGCTCCCTCCACCAAACGTAACCCACCATGGACTCTCGTTGCCTCTACCAAATACAACTCATCACAGACTCTTCCCACTGCACACATATAAACAGAGAGCTCAGGAAGCTGCGTGGGAGAGAAGTGGAGAGAAATATCTAAACCACAATGAAATTTAAATTGCTATTTTTTTTACCACCAGCTTTTTTGCATATTCTGACAGGAAACAACTAGATGAAATTCAAATTTCGAAATTCCATTTCAACTTCAAGATCAGCCTTGGCGAGTTTTTGTGCATCTTTTGGTTTCTAACGGTAAAGTTTCAGTAATTGACCACTCCAACGTTCATATTTCAGTTTTGTAGACGTGCAGCATTTTCATTATAAATTTTGTGTTACACGTCGAACATTTTAATTAGAATGTTTGTGTATGGCTAGATTATGTTAAAAATATCTCCGATCGTGAGCCACATCTTTCAACTAGCCCTTCTTTTTCTGAGTTGAACAGACCACTCCAATTAGTTGAAACAATGTTCCATGGACCACTCCAACTGGTTACGAAAACAACTAAGTTGCGTTTGATTTTTTTTTTTTTTCTATAATATGGATATTTTCTTTATTTTTTAAGCATTATAATACCTTAAATAAAACATTTGATTGTGTTGACCATGTCAGATTAAATATTCAACCTGCCATTTTAGAGAGCATATTATTTAGTATTCAATATGCTTTAAATTTTGAAGAATGTTACTAATTATTTTGGAAATATTATAGTTATATGTTTATTATTTTAATAACTAAAATAAAGAATAATTAAAAATTTTAATCACCTGTTACTTCATTTATAAATTATGAGAATGATATTTATATATTTGGTATAAAATTAATCAGATTTTGAAAATAAAGTAAATATTTCTCATGTTGTAAAATATAGTTATATTTGTAAATTATAAAAAGTAAATATTTCTCATGTTTTAAAATATAGTTATATTTGTAAATTATAAAATTGGTATTTGAGTATCTATTTACAATAAAATAAAGTAAATATTTCTCATCTTGTAAAATGTAGTTATGTTTGTAAATTATAAAATTGGTATTTGAGTATTTATTTACAATAGGTATAATCAATTGTATAAAAGCTAAATATTTTTTTTGTTTTTTTTTTTAATATTTTTACAAAATGTGATTGAATTTTATCATTAAAATGCTATATGTTTTATTTTTAAATTATATATTAATTTTTTACAATTAATAATAATAATACTATAAAATAAAGTTATAATTGATTTATTTTTTAATATTATTTTTGGATAATATAAGTATATCATAAGCTAAATGTTTTGATGTTTATTATGAATCAATGTTTGCTAAATATTATTAACTATTTAATTTAATAAACTATGTTAATATATATGTATTTGAGAATTTGAAGACATACAATAACCAATAAGAATCTAATAGTTTCCTTTTGTTTTATTCACATTACATCTTAATTAACAACATATTCGTAACCATTATAAATTTAACTTTTTAATAAAAAAATATATAAAATCAAACTAATTAAACATATGTAATGCATAAATTTGAGGACATGTTATTATAATTTTATCATTTAATAGTTTTGGTAAGTAAGAGATTAAGTTGTAAATATGTTAAATGAGAGAATAATTTATTTTATTTATGTATAATTGGGTAGAGAGACTCATTCTTTTGGGAGCTTGAAGGCAATGTGTAAGCATGTCCTTGGTCAACATGGAATTGATACATGTTACCTCTTAAAATATGAACACAATATTCTCTAAATAGAAAAACAATGTGAGCTATAATGAAAAAGAAAAATGATATGCATGCTTAATTAGTTGTGCATATGACGTAATAAAATTTCATGAAAAGTAATTAGAAGTAAACAAAAAAATTATGTGAGTACAATTTTTAAACCTTAAATATTTAAAAAAATATGTGAACACGTGATAACAACTTCATATATATCTATAATGACAAAAAATGTTAAAATAATATATTTTAAAGTTTTATAAAATAAAATGCCCCATGTGAATTATGAATTAAATATTTTAATGTAAATTAA
This sequence comes from Pinus albicaulis, assembly GCA_034641835.2. NCBI lineage: Eukaryota > Viridiplantae > Streptophyta > Pinopsida > Pinales > Pinaceae > Pinus > Pinus albicaulis. The sequence continues at coordinate 45,798 of JAXQQM020065512.1, forward strand.
TATTCACTTATACTTGAAAATATAGTAATAACCAAAAAACCATTTCAATACACATGTTTTGTAACCTCTATAGCATTCAAAAATAAGATTTAAACAATGAAAAGTTACATAGAAGAAATTTTATCCCTCTTGGCTCTACATCAGTGCTTAAAACATATCTATATTAATTCTTAAAATAATTGTTTTATAAATGGGTTGGCTTGACCCTAGGAGTTTTTAAATGGGTTGGTTTGACCCTAGAGGTTTTAATGGCTTACATAATTGTTGAGCGGAGGTGATTCCCTTGTTCCATAAACAAGGGGACTCCTACATCAATGTTTGGTTTGGTCATGACCTTAAAATTGGATAATAATAATAATAATTATACAACTTGAGTGAGCCTAAGGGTTAACAACATGTCTCTCCTCCTAAGAAATCACAAGTTCAAAGCTAGAGAGTGTAGAGTGTGGACTTTAGAGAAAATAAACCAAAAAAATACACAAACTTTCAAAAATGATACTAAAAACAATTTATAGTAAAATTAAATTATAATTAATAAAATAATTAATAATATTAAATTAAATTTATATAAATAATTAAAAAAAAAAATTTAAATGCAAATTTTGACACTTATTAATGAATTAAATATGAAAATAAAATACCTAATAAAATGAGTATAAAAATCTAAATATATGGAGGGTGTTTCCACTTTGACCACTGCTATGACTAGTCTTTCAAGGGAGGTTATTTATTTATTTACTAATTACACATGAATATAAAAATCTAAATATATGGACGATGTTTCCACTTTGACCATGACTATGACTAGTATTTCAAGGGAGGTTATTTATTTACTAATTACACTTTGATTATATATTATCATTTGTATCATTCATCACTTTATCATTTCCTAGAATTTAAAAATTTAAATAATGTATAACAAAATATTATTATAGTCTAATTCAAGGGAATAGTTGAAGTAGTTTTCTTTAACATTAATTTGTGTTTAGATAGTTTCGCTTAGGCATGGGAGAGTTGAATATTTTGGATGGCGTGAATTAGTTTATACTGATAAATTTATTAAGGATTAAGGATATTATTGACAAATAAATTTATTAAGAATACTATTGACAAATGTGAAAATTATATCAGTCTTTTCTAAAAACTCAAGAATTTAGTTTTAGTATAGGAAAATTTTAAAATTCTATATTTATACCATGAGTGTAAAAAAAAATCTTATTTTTAAATTGACACAAATGTTTGAGGATATTATTGTAAAATTCTTCTAATCTATAATAATTATATATAGATTCTAGAATTTTTAGTGATATTTTAGGAAAATTAGTAAAATGAAAAATAGTATTCATTAAAATAAAAAATATTATTCCTTAGAATTCGACTTGGTACATGGAGTGAGCCATGAACGAAAATAGTAAACAGCAAAAATATAGTTTTTTTTTACCCTGCTAGGCTCATTTTTTAAAATTTCAATAATCTCAACCTTTTTAAAATGGGTTAAGATTAAGAAGAAATGGAATAAGATTAAGAAGAACTAAGTTTTTATCCATCACATTGAACTATATTTTTTTGAGAAATTTCTAGTAAGTTTTGGAAAAAAATTATGAAAAAAATTTCCATTTTATCATTTTTTTAATTACCCCATTAGAATCATAGTATTATTTATTTATTTATTTTTAGCTAAAAATGATCATCTTATTCAAATATATTTTAAAAGTAAATTATTTTTCTTCAAATAACTAATAATTAAATTGGAAAAAAATGAATAACAACACATAAAAGGAGCAAGGGACAAGCTAGGTAATTTACTAATAAAAAAAACTTTCTAAAAGGAAATTTAATTATAATTTTGAAAATTAAACTAAATTGAAAATAATTAAAAGTTGAGTGTGGAAATAAATGGTTGAAATTTCAAGAATCTATTAGATTTCAAAATTGTTTTATGTTGTGTCAATTACTTTTTCTTGATTCAATACTTCAATTAGCAATGTTTTGAATTACAATTAGTTTCTCTTGGACACTATCTCTCTCTCTCTCTCTCCCACTCCCTTCCTCCCACTCTCTCTCTCTCTCTCTCTCTCTCCCTCTCTCCCTCTCCATCCCTCTCTCTCTCCCTCGCTCCCTCCCTCCCCCTTCCTCTCTCTCTCTCTCTCTCTCTCTCCCCCACTCTCTCTCTCTCTCTCTCTCCCTCCCTCTCCCTCCTTCTGTCTCTCCCTCCCTCCCTCTCCCTCCATCTCTCACTCTCCTTATTTCTCCCCTCTCTCTCTCTCTCTCTCTCTCTCTATATATATATATATCTGACATTCTCTCTCTCTCTCTCTCTCTCTCTCTCTCTCTGACATTATCTCTGTCTATCTCTAACATTCTCTCTCTCTATCTCTCTCTCTCTCTCACTTTCCCTCTCCCTCTCCCTCTCCCTCTATCTCCCTCTCCTTCTCTGCCCATCTCCCTCTCTCCCTCTCCCTCTCCGTCTCTATCTCTCTCTCTCTCAATCTCCCTCTCTCCCTCCCTCTCCCTCTCCCTCTCTCCCTCCCTCTCTATCTCTCTCTCTCTCTCTCTCTCGCTCCCTCCCTCTCTCTCTCTCTCTCTCTCTCTCTCTCCCTTTCACTCTTAATCCCACTCCCTCTCTCTCCCCCTCCCTCCATATCCCTCCCTCTCCCTCCCTCCATATATCTCTCTCTACTTCCCGCTCCCTCCCTCTCTCTCTCCCTCTGTCCCTCGCTTAATCTCGCTCCCTCCCGCTCCCTCTCTCTCTCACCCCCTACCCCTATCTCTCTCCCACTCTCTTCCTTTCCCTCTCTCTCTCTCTCTCTCCTTCCTGCTCCCCCTCCCTCTATCTCTCCCTCTCTCTCTCTCTTTCTCCCACCTGCTCCCTCTTTCTTTTTCTCCCTCCCTCCCTCTCTCTCTATCTCTCCCTCCCACTCCCTCCCCCTCCCTCTCTATCTCCCTCCCTCCCTCCCCCTCCCTCTATCTCCCTCCCTCCCTCTCCCTTCCTCCCTCTCTCTCTCTCTCACCCTCTCTCTCTCCCTCTCTCTCTCCCACCCTCTCCCTCTCCCTCTCTCTCTCCGACCCTCTCCCTCTCCCTCTCTCTCCCCCCCTCTCTCTCTCCCTTATTCTCTCCCTCCCTCCCTTTAGCTCCCTCCCTCTCTCCCTCCCTCTCTCTCCCCTTCTCTCTCTCTCACTTCTTCTCTTCCTCCTTCCATTTATCTCCCTCCCTGCCTCCCTGTATCTCCCTCCCCCTCCCTCCCTCCCTCCCTCTCTCTCTCTCCCTCCCTCCCTCCCTCTCTCTCCTCCCCCCTCCCTCCCTCCCTTCCTCCCTGTCCCTCTCTCTTTCCCTCTATCCCCCTCCCTCCCTCTATCTCCCTCCCCCTCCCTCTTGCTCTCTCCCCGCCTCCCCCTCCGTCCCCCTCCCTCTCTCCCTCCCTTCCTCTCTCTCTCCCCCTCTCTCTCCCTCATGCTCCCTCTCTCTCTCTCTCTCCCTTCCTCCCTCTCCATCTCTGTCCCCCTCCCTCTCTCTCTCCCTCCCTTCTTCTCCCTCCCACTATGTCCCTCCATCTCCGGTTCTTTGTCTCCCTCCCTCTCCCTCTCGCTCTCTGCTTCCCACTCCCTCCCTCTCTCTCTCTCTCCCTCTATCCTTCTCTCTCCCTCTCTCTCTTTCTCTCTTTCTCTCTCTCTCCCTTTGTCCCTCCCTCCTTGACGTCCTCTTTCTCTTTCGCTATCTCCACCCATCGTGCCGCTCTCCCTCCCTCTCTCTCTCTCACTAGTTCCCTCAACTTATCTCTCTCTCTCCCCCTCCTGTCTCCTACCTCTCTTTCTCACCCCTATCTCTCTCTCCTTTAATTTCTCCATTCTCCCTCTAGCTATTTCTCCTTAAAATTTTCTGTATTTCTTTGTCATTTTGTTCATCTCTCCCCACATTTATCACCTTCAATTCTCACTGTGTGTATGTCTCTCTCTTTCTCTCTTACCCACCCTACCCCTCTCTCCTTCAATTTCTCTAGTCTCCTTCTACCTCTTTCTCCTTCACTGTCTCACTTTTTCTCTCTCTATTCATCTCTACCCCTTGCGTCCCCTTCCACACTCTATTTGTGTGTGTTTCTATCTCTTACTAGGTCACTTTCTTCCCCATCCACTTTTAAAAGGTGCAATATTACAAAATAACAAAAAAATCCATTTTAAGATGTTAAAATTTAAATATAAATAAAACTCAAAATCATAAAGTAATTGCTCTAATAAAAAGTATAATACATTATAACTTTATATATATATATATATATATAATTATTTTTTTAAATAGCGAATTGAAAAGAACACATCGACTATACTTTATGTAGAAGATATATAATAAAAAAGAAAATATGTGAATGGATAAAAGAAGAAAAAGCATAGTTACAATAAAATATAGCCATTTTTATAAATTAATTCATATGGAATAAACTTGTAGAGAAAAGATAGATTTATTGTAAGGAAAACCCATAATACATAACCGCATATAAACTTAAAAAGAACAAAAATGCATGATAACAACTTCAATATAACACGTACAACTGATAGAACAAACGAGGAGGAGTACAACTTAAATGAGTAAAGAATTATAACCATAATAATGTACCGCTACATCTTTTTCATTATGGGTAATATAAAACGCCAACAAATGTTACATGCAGACAGCGTTTTCACAGAGTCTTGCTCCATGAAAATAGATATGCTCAGGCAGATGGAACATCATGAGGTTATCAGTGAAAAAAGGAAAGAACGAAAATAGATATGCTCTGACAAATCTTGGAATAGAAAAAACAGGCACGACATGGCCATGGTAGGGAAAAAAGGAAAGAACTAAATTCTAGCAAACAAACTCTAGCAAAGCCCTTAGCCAGCCATTATCAACTTCTAGCATAGGAGCATACCATTGGATTTTAGGATTTTTAATGGAAACAAAGCTGATCTGAACCAAATTTCAGAATCATTGAAATAGTTTTTTTTTTTCTTTTAATGTCGCATGCTATTTAAAAGTGGAGAAAACATTTGGACATGATGAAAATATTTCTACTATAAAGATCATCTTAAATTTTCAATTTCGTTCCAGAACTTGTTGCTGCATTGACAAAAGATTAGCCTAAATGATGATTAAGGAGAAAAAAACCGAGTAGAAGTGAATCGTTTGCAAAAGAGAAAAAGTACTAAAATCTGTTATGCACTAAACAAAAATAATAGCTATCATACTTCAAATTAAACACAATTTTCTGGCAGAGATATTCCCAAAAATTGAGAAATCCCTCTGATTGTAATTGGTGTCCATAATCCCCCTATATCCTAATTGGTAAAGTAAGGTGGCCGTTTCCCTAATAACCTTTCACATTTAGGGAACCAATGACAAATCAATGAAACAGAAAAGCCAAGAAATGATGGGTTCCCATATTCATATGTAAACAGAAGCATTGCCTAGATAAGAAGTGGAGTATGCAAACATAAATCTGAGTATGGTGTTATTAACACTAATTAGAAACATCTTTGCAAACAGAAATTTGTTATATGAAATTAACCTAGTAAATTTAATTCAACAATCTTTGTAACTCTTTACCTTTAATATTATGAACAACTATTTCAACGCTGAAATCTTCAAGTATATCCTTCAACTTAAAAAATTCTTTGAAATATATTCGTAAATTTCAAAAAAAATTCAGTGAAGTGTATAAAGGACTATTTGAACACTGAAATCTTTAACCATATCCTTCAACTTCAAAAAAAATCAATGAAATATATCCTTCAATTTCAAAATAAATTTAGTGAAGCATGTAAAAAACGACAATAGCATAGGAAACTTGTGCTTACCTTAATAGCATTGATTGCAGCTCACGCTTTGTCCATACAGATGTCTGAAATGGCGAAAACTTGGAACTCTATGTTACTTCTCAAGTGGTGGAACATCCTTATTCCAAAGAAATCCTCAATGGACTCGTGTTCTCGTTGCCGCTGCCAAACACAACCTATCACAGACTCTTCCCACTGCACACATATAACCAGAGAGCGCAGGAAGCTGCGTGGGAGAGAAGTGGAGAGACATATCTAACAGAAACAACTAGAAGAAATTCAAATTTGAAATGGCGTGGGAGAGACGTGGAGAGACATATCTAAACCACAATGAAATTTAAATTGCATTTCAACTTGAGGCTGTTTTTTTCACCACGAGCTTTTTTGCATATTCTGACAGGAAACAACTAGATGAAATTCAAATTTCGAAATTACATTTCGACTTCAGGATCGGCATTGGCGAGTGTTTTTGCATCTTTTGGTTTCTAACGGTAAAGTTTCAGTAATTGACCGCTCCAACGTTCATATTTCAATTTTGTAGACATGCAGCATTTTCATTATAAATTTTGTGTTACACGTCTAACATTTTAATTAGAATATTTGTGTATGGCTGGATTATGTTAAAAATATCTCCGATCGTGAGCCACGTCTTTCAACCAGCTCTTCCTTTTCTGAGCTGAACATACCACTCCAATTAGTTGAAACAATGTTCCACAGACCACTCCAACTGGTTGCAAAAACAACTAATCTCTCAAGTTGTTCAAACGGTGTTGCGTTTGATTTTATTTATCTTTTTCTATAATATGGATATTTTATTTATTTTTTAACCATTATAATATCTTAAATAAAACATTTGATTGCGTTGACCATGTCAGATTAGATATTCAACCAGCCATTTTAGAGAGAATATCATTTAGTATTGAATATGCTTTAAATTTTGAAGAATGTTACTAATTATTTTGGAAATAATATAGTTACATGTTTATTATTTTAATATTTAAAATAAAGAATAATTAAAATTTTTAATCACCTGTTACTTCATTTATAAATTATGAGAAAGATATTTATATATTTGGTATAAAATTAATCATATGTTGAAAATAAAGTAAATATTTCTCATGTTGTAAAATGTAGTTATATTCGTAAATTATAAAAAGTAAATATTTCTCATGTTGTAAAATATATTTATATTTGTAAATTATAAAATTGGTATTTGAGTATCTATTTACAATAAAATAATGTAAATATTTCACATATTGTAAAATGTAGTTATGTTTTTAAATTATAAAATTGGTATTTGAGTATGTATTTAGAATAGGTATAATCAATTGTATAAAAGCTAATTTTTTTTTTTTTTCAAATATTTTTGCAAAGTGTGATTGAATTTTTATGATTAAAATGACTGTGATACGTTTTATTTTAAAATTATATATTAATTTTTTACAATTAATAATAATAAAAATATAAAATAAAGTTACAATTTATTTATTTATTATTATTATTTTTGGATAATATAAGTATATTATAAGCTAAATGTTTTGATTCTTATTATGTGTCACTTTCACCCTTGAAAACATTGAACAGTAAAAACAAAATAAATAAAAATAAAAATAAAATTCATTTTTACTATCTGCCAACACATAGAATATATCTCCTAAAATGTCACCATGGTCGGTATCAATATTCATTATTAGAAGCGTACAACTTTTCTTTTTACCCTTTTTAATCATTTAACAAGGTGATTATTACAACAATACGGAGCATGACATTAACATACATTGGTTATTACAACGAGGCGATTATTAACATAGAATGGTTCTCGTTTTTTTAATATGAGTGTTGCATATTTCTAGACCTTGAATTTACGTTATATAATCTCCGATCCGTATCTATGGTTTATAGGCATTTTAATTCGTGTCATGAAACTCTTACTTGTCGACATTATTGGCATTTATTTCATCGTTATCAAGAGGTACTTTTATGTACCAATTGTCCCGGTTGTGAATCCTTTGGCAAATGGCACGCAATTAAATTGATGGAATGGCATTTGGCTGTTTATCCGTCGTTGATCGTAGAATTGATCGAACGGTGAGAACTGGTTAGGGTTTGGCTAGTGAATATCGAGCTCGTAACCGATTTGGCTCATTCTCATTCCTCCGGGATGGGTTTTGGAACCCTCTCTGCCACCGCAGAGTTTCTCCTTTCGGTTTTCTGGTTCATGGCCTCTGCTCGTTCATGGTCTCTGCTCGGGGCGGCCGACATCTCTTATGCATTTTTGCGCTCTCCGCTAGCCGATACACTCTGGTCTGTTGCTGCTGGAGCGATATGGTAAGTTATCTACTAACTCTGCCACTATTTCACATTCCATTGACAAAATCGAATTTCCCCCCTTTTGATTTGAAGCCCGCGTTTAAAACTAATGTGTTGTCTCGTGATTCTGCCTCTCACTTGACTTCCTCTGATTCAGTCTATATTTTTCAAATGTTTTTTAGACAAACCAATAGGTATTATTCTGGAATCCTCCCAAGTATTTTTCCTAAATTTTCTTGTTCAAAGTTGTGAAATCTTGGTCAAATGTAAGAATAGGGTCTCAGTCCTTAGCTCAACTCAAGTTTTTAACTCAATTTCGATTTTCTGCACAGCACGTACAAGTTCCTCTTCATCTGCGCTCAACATTTGGTACACTCGCGAGTTGTGTTGGTGCGTTTTCCATTTTGGCAAAGGCTTACCGGTACTTCCCTTAATTCCACAGGTACTCCTGTCTGAGTTTTGGGATTATTCCTTGGTCATAAGCGACTAGTGAACACTACGGTCTTAAGTTTATTTATTATTTTTTTTCCATAATTTTGATGACTGTGTGGCTTAGGGTTCTTAATTTCCGCACCTAGAGTTAGTAGAAAGGGCTCGTTCTAATTCGGCCACAGGCCTAATTTCCGTGTATGCCCTCTTGGTTCTCGATACTTCAAGAACAGTTGTGATAGACTTATTCAACTATCGTCGTGATTATTAAGCTCGGGGTTTACTTCCCTATCATTGTTATTAACACTGTGTTGGTTTATGCTTTCAATATTTACACTGTATTGGTTTACGCTTTCAAGATTTACACCGTATTGGTTTACCTCAAACTAGTCTACAGTGAACATTTTTGTATATATATGTATAAAAATCCGTTGTTTACAGTTGTCTTTTTATGCCTACGATGTTCTTTCCTATACATGCATGGACTGTAAATTTGTTTTGGTTTCTTGTTCCTTTCTTGTTCAGTAAATGGGTGTATTCGAATGGCGAGAAAAATATTTTTCTTCGTCAGTAGCTCTCTATCTCTCCTCTATGAATAAAAATAGTTCTTTTACCTCGTAGAGATTGGGTATACTTATGGATTTTATCTATATGTATACTTATTTACACAATTCTCACAGAGGTTTTGATCTTCTCTTTTCCTATGGCGAACTTTACATGTCCTGTTAGCATTTTTCCTATTCACTTAATGAGGGACTTTATCAATGTCAATCTGCTCGCTTCTTGGTGTTTCATTTTTTTTTATTTTGTTATGCTATTATTTATCTGTAATGTGTGTCCGGACCACGACTTGTCCGTGAATTATCATAGACTATGAAGGACAACCAACCCAGGAATCTGGTCACAGATATTGGGTTAACAGTCCTTCGGTTAGCTAGTTAGATTGTAGTTTTTTTTTTCTTTTCTTTTCTAAACAGAGTTAAAACCCCTATTACAGAGTACCAAAGTAAATTCATCCTAGACTTCTTTTCTATTTGTTAAACCTAAAACACCTAACTTATTTCAGGCCCTACAATATTTCTATTTATACTTCCATTAGGGATACAGATTCCATTTAATAAATTAAGAATACAATCATTTGTACTACTGTCAGAGATGCAGAATTCAATTTAATAAACTAATAAAACAATCATTTACACTACTGTCAGAGATACAGATTCCATCTAATAAATTAAGACATTAGTCATTTATAGTACTAACAAAAATACAGATTTCACTCATCTGTACTTAAATCCGACTGATAGCTTTTGGTTTCCTCCCTTCCACGAGTTGGGCAATTACATCGTGCAAATCTCCCCCGTTCTCCAAGTCAGAGTCTTCATTGAACACAGAAATTTGGAGGAGAAACTCGAGACATTCCGGTCCAATTCTCCAACTCCAGTGGAACAGTCTTCTCTGAAAGTTCCCTTCCAAGGGTTTTTACTTTCCAGAATGACAGATTCCTTTTTTTTTTTCCTCACAAAGAACCCCAAACTCTCTTTAGAATTCCTAATTTATTCCAGAGTTTCCTTGGGTAACTGTGGAACTGTTTTTCTGTTCAATTAACTCCAGATCCTGAATTCAATTTTACCATCAGTCTTTACTCATGAAACTAATTTCACAAGTAAATTTTTTTTTTCCAATGCCAAAATTAATTTATGTTCATAATATTCTATTTGCAACAAAATAACAATAATGTTTAATTCATTCTTAACCATAATCTAACCTTTTGTCAGCAACTAAGAAAGTGGTTACAGTTTTTCCCCTCTAGAAGAGAACACTGTCCTCGGTATTCTTATTCCAATTCAGCAAAAAGCTTAGGATAAGCTTCACGAACAAAACTTCCGCCCTCCCAGGTGGCCTCCTCCAGTCCAAAGTGCTTCCATTGCACTTTAACCTGGGCGATGGCTCATTTCCGTAGCATGATTTCCCTCCTGTCGATTATACTGTGAGGCTCGACCAGAAATTCTCCGTCCGGTTCTACTTGCACACAATAGACTCATATTAGTTATATAAGTCCTTATTATAATATTTTTTTTTTAACTATTACGCTCACCACTACCTGAATGTTCTGCCAATGGATTATGTGTCTTGGGTCATGAACATATCATTTTAATAACGACACATGAAAAACATTATGCACCTGGATATGGGTAGGAAGAGCCAAGCAATACGCCACTAGTCCCACCCTTTCCAGTATTTGGAAAGGACCAGAAAACCTGGGAGCTAACTTTGCACAAGATGCCCATCTTAATGTACTCTTCTTTGGCTTAATTCTTACATACACATGATCTCCCACTTCATATTTACGGTATGATCTCTTTTTATCTGCGTACACTTTTTTCCTTTCCTGTGCTGCCTTTAAGTTTTGCCTAATTCTCTTCACTTCTAATTCCATTTCTGCTAGCATGTTTGGTCCTAGCATGAGTTTGGTCTCGGGACTACTCCAATTAATGGGAGTTCTGCACTGCCGCCCATATAGGGCTTCAAATGGACTCATTTTCAATGATTCTTGATAACTGTTATTATATGCAAATTCCACTAAGTGTAGATATTCCTCCCACCTAGTTGGTTACTACATGACGTACATTCTTAGCATGTCCTCCAGCACTTGATTTACTCGTTCAGTTTGTCCATTCATTTTTGGATGATATGCAGTACTAAAATTAACGTGAGTTCCTAAACCTGTAAACAGTGCCTTCCAAAAGGCTAATGTGAATTTTACATAGTTATCTGAGATAACTATCTTAGGAATTCCATGTAGTCTGAAGATCTCCCCCATAAATAGATCTGCTATCTGTACTATCTTATAAGTGGACTGGACAGGTATGAAATGTGTTGATTTACTTAATCGGTCCACAACTACCATTATGGAGTCATTACCACGTTTTGATTTGGGTAGTCCAGTGATGAAATCTAATGAGATCACCTCCCATTTCCATTCTGGAATTGGTATGGGCTGCATTAATCCATTCGGATGCCGATGTTCTACTTTCACCTGCTGGCACTCTACACACTTGGTTAGGTAGTTTACTATATCCTTCCTCATACCCTGCCAACATTAATCCTTTCTGATTGCTGTCAACATCTTTTGGTACCCAGGATGCCCTGCATAATTTCTTCTATGATATTCATCTAGTACCAAAGTTTTTAGTTCCACTCTGTTTGGAATGACTATCATTTTCTTAAAAAATAGCAATCCATCTTGGTTAATTTCATAATCCCCCTGCCTTCCTTATTCTTCAGATTCCTGTGCTTGTTGCCACAGAAATTTATATTCAGGGTCTTTGCCTGCTTCCTTTCTAATCTGAACTAGAAATCTGCTTTCAACTTGGTTAACATATAACTCGTAAATTTTATGCAGTTTTCTGCTCAATGCATCCGCAACCTTGTTCTCTTTTCCTTTTACATGCTGCAGATCAATGTCAAACTCGCTCAAGAAAGCATTCCACCTTACTTGTCGGAAGTTTAAATCAGCTTGTTTGAAGTAGCTGGTTAGACTATTATGGTATGTCTTTAATACAAATCTCTTCCCAAGTAAATAATGTCTCCATACCCAGAGGGCATGCACGACTGCCGTCAGCTCCAAATCATAGGTTGAATAACATTGCTCATGATATTTTAACTTACGAGATTCATATGAAATTAATTTTTATTCTTGGGATAAAATTGCCCCAACACCCTCCTTGCATGCATCCGTGCAAACCTCGAATTCCTTATTTGGATTAGCCACACTTAACACAGGTGCTGATGTTAATAATTGCTTTAGCTTTTCAAATCTATCCTGACATTCTTGTGACCATTTAAAAAATTTTCCCTTCCTTTGCAAAGAGGTAATAGGAAAAGCTATCTTTGAAAATCCTTTAATAAATCGCCGGTAATAGCCAGCGAGTCCCATAAATGACCATATATCTGCCACATTTTGTGGCACTTTCCATTCCATAATAGTTCTGATTTTCTTCGGGTCTACTGCTATACCTTTTTCAGATATCACATTTCCAAGATATTGGATTTCTTCCTTGAAGAAATCTCATTTACTGAATTTTACATATAACTGATGTTTCCTTAACATTTCAAGTACCACTCTCAAATGTTCCTTGTGTTCCTCCACATTTTCGGAATAAACTAATATGTCATCAATAAAAATTAACACAAATTTATCCAAATAAGGGTGGAATATGTTATGCATCAGTCTCATGAAAGTGGCTGGTGCATTTGTCAGTCCAAAAGGTAATACCACAAATTCATAGTGACCATACCTTGTGCGAAAGGTAGTTTTATGTATATCTTCATCTTTGATTCTCATTTGATTATAACCCAACCTCAAATCAATTTTTGAGAATACAGTAGCTCCCCTTACCTGATCAAAAAGATCGTCAATACGTGCTTAATAGTCAGCTTGTTTAACTGCCGGTAATCCATTCACATGTGCATAGTTCCATCCTTATTTTTGACGAACAGTACAGGTGCTCCCCAGGGAGATACACTGGGTCGTATATATCCCTTGTTTAATAATTCTTGAAGCTACATTTTCAACTCAGTCAATTATGGCACACTCATACGATAGGGTGCTCGTGAAATCGGTGATGCCCCTGGCAGCAATTCTATTGTAAATTCTATATCTCGTCTAGGTGGCAATCCGGGTATCTCTTCCAGAAATATATCCTTGAATTCCTGTACTACAGGTATATTTTCCAGCATGGCAGCTTTTTCTTTAGAATCAGATAATCCTACTTGTATAGCATACAGTTGACATCCCTTTCTTATACATTTTCCCATTTGGGAAGCTGTAATTGGGTGCAGCTGTACAGGCTTCTTTATTCCCTGAATCTCTTGGCGATTTCCATTCTGATCTCTGTAGTAGATAATCCTCTCTTTGCAATCCATGAGAGTCCAATGCTTCTCCAACCAATCCATACCAAGCAGCACATCACAAGATCCCAAGGGAAAAATATTCAAATCTACCATTAATTGTTGTCCACTGATTTGTAGTGCACAATCTGGTATTTTGGCGCTAACTTTTCTTTTGGCTCTAGTAGCCAACTGGACTAACCATGTCTTTCTAGATTTTTGACTTTGCAATTTACAGATCTCTACTACTTTAGGACTTATATAACTTAAACTTGCTCCCGGATCTACCAAAATGGAAATAGTTTGGGATAACAATTTACCTTCTAGCTCTATCATTGTAGGTTGGAAATCAACTTGTCGATCTTCCAATGCTCCATTAATTCTGGGTACGCTTCGGGAAATAACTCCCACGGTAGAGGCCACCTGTAGACTAGTTACTGCTTCGTTTCTACCCCGCTGTGGGCAGTCTTGATAGTAGTGCGCTACTCCACAACCCCAGCACTGCAGAGGGGGCCTCTGATTTTGAGGTTTCTCAGGTTTACTAGAAGCCTCAACAGTTTTATCTTCCATAGGCCACTTTATTCTCTGATGATTCTTATCGAACTGCTTACTAACTGAGTTCCTTGCTGTGTTTTTAAAATTACTGGTTTTGCCTCTTTTAAAACCAGCACTACTCTTGTTTTCTTTCCTTGACTGCCACCCTTTTCCTTGGTCTGTTTTGGCTTTAGCTTGTTGATAGCACATCCTAGCCTTCCTAATGGCCTCGTCCATTGTTTTGGGATTTACAAATTCGATACGTTCCTTCATATGGATGGGGAAGTTGCTCAGGAATCTTTGTACTTTAGCTTTCTCATCTCTTAAGTAAGGTATGTAACGCAGTAATGATGTGAAATTAGTGATGAACTCGTCCGTGGTCAATTGTTCAAGTTTCAAATCATGGAATTCTCAAGCCTTTTCAACATAAAAGCACTCTGTTAGGTACTTATCTTTGAAGTACCGTTGGAACTTATCCCATGTCACATCTTGATCCTCTATTCCATGCACGTTCTTCACTTCTTCCCACCATAGAGTGGCTTTATCTCGTAGCTGGTAAATAGCTAACCGTGCCTTAAGACTGTTGTCATAATCATATACCTGAAAATACTTGTTCATATTGATTAGCCACGCCTCTGCTACCTCATCTTTCTCTCCATCAAATGTGGTTGGTTTTATCTTCCTAAATTCGCCCTGCATCCTGATCTCCTATTTGTTGTTCATCTCCTTCCTGAAATTCTCTATCAGCACTAGGCTTCTCAATTCTTTGGTTTTGCTTATCTGAGAGGTTTTTTAGAATTCTTTCCTTCTCCTGCATCAACCTTGCATTATCATTTCATACTCTCTCCATTTCCTCCTACAGCTGTTGCACTGTGGTTAACAAGATGCGAGTTTGGTGCTACTGTTCTTCAATCAGCCTATTATTCTGTTGATGTTGTTCCATTCCCAACTGAACCCACATTTCGGGGTTCCTATCCTGTTGAAGTTGGGTCTCCCCAACATTTTGAGGTGGCGGCTGCAAAGGTGTTCTTCTCGTTTGTCCTGTTATTCTTTCCATTTAACAGTCTCTCTCCCTCTCTGTGAATTAGTAACACACAATATAATATTAGTTGACCCAATAGGGTCCCAACGTTGTAACACGCTTTAATACCACTTGTCACTTTCACCCTTAAAAACATTGAACAGTAAAAATAAAAATAAAAACTCTTTTTTACTATCTGCCAACACATAGAATATATCCACCAAAATGTCACCATGGTTGGTATCAATATTCATTATTAGCAGCGTACAAATTTTCTTTTTACCCTTTTTAATCATTTAACATGGTGATTATTACAACAATACAGAGCATGACATTAACATTAACATTTTTTTTTAATATGAGTGTTGCATATTTCTAGACCTTGAATTTACGTTATATAATCTCCGATCATTATCTATGGTTTATAGGAATTTTAATTCATGTCATGAAACTCTTACCTGTTGACGTTATTGGCATTTATTTCATCGTTATCAAGAGGTACTTTTATGTACCAATTGTTCCGATTGAGAATCCTTTGGCAACTGGCACACAATTAAATTGATGGAATGGCATTTGGCTGTTTATACGCCGTTGATCTTAGAATTGATCGAACGGTGAGAACTCGTTAGGGTTTGGCTAATGACTATCGAGCTCATAACTATTTCAGCTTATTCGCATTCCTCCGGGATGGGTTTTGGGACCCTCTCTGCCACCGCAGAGTTTCTCCTTCCATTTTTCTGGTTCATGGCCTCTGCTCATTCATGGTCTCTGCTCGGGGTGGCCGGCATCTCTTATGCATTTTCGCACTCTTTGCTAGCTGATACACTCTGGTCTGTTGCTGTTGGAGCGATATGGTAAGTTATCTACTAACTCTGCAACTATTTCGCATTCCATTGACAAAATCGAATTTTCTCCCTTTTGATTTGGCTTTTTTGGGAAAAAATATTTTGAAAGATAGAAATAACATGTGTTGTTTACTATGAAATCCTAAACGCTATAGTTTGAGATTACGAGGTCTTTGCTGACTAAAATCATGAGGGTGGTGTTGATTATACGAATTTATTTTTAATGGACCATAATTAAAAAATTAGATTTTATTGTTGAATAAATTTACATTATATAGTTAAATGGTCTGAAAGTTTGTTTCACTACTCCAGAGATAAATTTATGGATATATGGACTTGTAGGGGAGGGGAGGAGAGGGGAGGATGAGAGAGAGAGAGAGAAAGAGTGTGTGGAGGGGAGGGTGAAGAGGAGGAGGAGGGTCTCTGACTCCCCCCTTCTCCCTCTATATATCCCTCTCCATTTGCCTCTCCCTCTCCATTTCCCTTACCCTCTCATAATTCATTGGCATAGTATGCCCAATCTCTACCTCTTTCTCTCTCTCTCCATCACCCTCTCTCTCCCTGCCCTCTCTCTCCTCCACCTCCTCCTCCTCTTCCTCTCTCACTATCTCTCGCTCTCTTCTCCCTCCATCCACTCCCCTACCCCACTCCACTCTCTCTCTCCTCCTTCCCTCTCTTCCTCCCCCCTTCTCCCTCTCTATCTCCCTCTCCATTTTCCTCTCCCTGTCCCTTTCCCTCACCCTCTCACCATTCATTGGCATAATATTCCCCCTCTCTCCCTCCCCTCTCTCTCCTCCTCCTCCTCCTCCTCTTCCTCTGTCACCTTCTCTCACTCTCTTCTCCTCCCTCACTCCACTTAGTCACCCCCTTCACTCCCCAACCCCCTCCCCTCTCTCTCTCCTCATTCCCTCTCTCCCTCTGCCCTTATCCCTCTCTATCTCCCTCTCCCTTTCCCTCACCCTCTCACCTTCGATGGGACTAAAATCCCCCCTCTCTCCCTATTTCTCTCCCTATCCCTCTCTCCCTGCCACCCCTACCCTCCCCTCTCTCCCTCCCTCAACCCCCTGCCCTCCCCTCTCTCCCTCAGTCTCTCTCTCTCTCCCCTTCTCTGTCCTCATCCCTTCCTCCCTCACATTCTCTCTCTCTCCCCCCTTCTCCCTCTCTCTATGTCCTCCTCCCTTCCTCCCTCGACATCGCTCTCTTCCTACCTCCCTCCCCCCTTCTACCTCTCTCTTTCATCCTCCTTCCCTCCCCTCCCCTCCATCTCTCCCCTTATCCCTCTTGCTCCAACATTCTCTCTCTATCCCCCCTTATGCCTCCCATCCCCTACTCTCCTCCCTCCCATTCCTTCTGTCCCTCACCTGTTATCTCTCTCTCTCTCTCTCTCTCTCTCTGTCTCTCTCTCTCTGCCCCCCCTTCTCTCCCTCTCTCTGCTACTCCCTTACTCCCTCCCCTATCCTTCCCTATCTCCCTCCCCACTTATCCCTCTCCATCTCCCTCTCTATCATCCTTCTGTACCTCCCACCCTTTGTCGTCCTCCTCCTCATCCCTTCTCCTCTCCTCCCCACCCTTCTCCTCCTCCACTCCCTCAATCCCTCCATCCCCCTCCATCCTCGGTCCTCCCCTCCCTCCTCCCCTCCTCCTCCTCCCTCTCCTACCCTCCCCTCACTCCCTCCCCCTAATCCTCCTCGTCCTCTCCCTCCCTCCCCTATCCTCATCCTCGTCTGTTTCCTCGTCCTCTTCTGTGTCCTCGTCATTTTCCTCCTCCTGTACCCTCCTCTCCTAAATTCTCCTCCTCCTGCTACTATCCTCCCCTCCCTCTCTCCCCATGGTCCTCCTAATCCTCTGCCACCATCCCTTTCTCCTCCTCGTCCCCTCCCTTGCTCCCTCCATTTCTCCTCCTCCTCCTCCCCTATCCTCCTCCTCCTCTCCCTCCCCTCTCCTCATCCACCCCACCCTCCACTCCCTCCCTCCCCCATTCTCTTCCTCCTCCTCCCCTCCTCCCCCTTCCTCTACCTCCTCCTCCTCCCTCCCTCTCCCCTCCTCCTCCTCTCCCCTCCTCCTCCTCCTCTCCTTCCCTTTCCTGCCCCCTCCTCCTCTAGCATCCTTACCTCCCTCCTACTTCTCCTCCTCCACCTCCTCATCCTCCCTCCATCCCTCCTTCTCGTCCTCCCTCCTCCCTCCCTCATTCTCATCCTCCTCCACCTCCTCCACATCCTCCTCCCCCCTCCATCTCCTCTCCTCTTCCTCCTCCTCCTCCATCCTTCCCTCTTCCTCCCCCTCCTCTCCTCCCTCCATCCTTGTGCTCCTCCTACTACTCCTCCTCCCCTCCCTCTCTCGCTTTTCCTCCTCCTCCCTCACCTCCCTCTTTACTCCTCGCTCCTCCTCCTCTTCCCTTCCCCTCCCCTCCTCACTCCCCTTCATACCCCTCTCCCTCGATCTCTCCTCCTCCTCTCCCCTCCCCTCCCTTCCCCCTCCTCCTCCTCCTCTCACCCTCCCTCCCTTGCTCCCCTCTTGCTCCTCTCCTGCTCTCTCCCTCCCCTATCCTCCTCCTCTCACTCTCCTTCCCTCCCCTCTTTGCCTATGCCCCCCCTCTTCCTCCCCTCCCTATCCCCCCCCTCTTCCTCGTCCCGCCCTTACCCTAACCTCCCTCCCTCCCTTGATCCCCTCTCCTCCCCTCCCCTCCCCCTCGCCCTCCCCCCCTAGCCTCATCTCCTTCCTCCTCCTCCTCCTCCTCCTTCTCTTCCTGACCCTACCCTCCTCTTTCTCCCTCCCCTTACTCCTCCCCCTCCTCCCTCCCTCCTCCTCCCTCCCTAAATACCTCCCTCCTCCTCCTCCACTCCACTCCCCTTCTCCCCCTCTCCCTCCCTCCCCTCCCCTACTCCTCCTCCTTTTCCACCCTCCCTCCTGTCTCCTCCCTCCTCCTCCTCCTCCACCATACCTCCCTCTATCCCTCCTCCCCCTTCCTTCCCTCCTCCTCCTCCTCGTTCTCCTCCTCCTCCACCTTCTCCTACTCCCCCCTCCATCCCCTCTCCTCGTCCTCCTCCCCCTCCTCTCCTCCCCTCCCCACTGCTCCTCCCTTTCCTCCACTCCTCCTCCTCCTATCCCTCCCTTGCTCCTCGCTATCCTCCTCCCCTCCCCTCCCTCACTCCTCCTCCCCTCCCCTCCCTCACTCCTCCTCCTCCTCCTCCCCTCCCCTTCCTCGCTCCTCCACCTCCTCCTCTTGTCCTTTCTCCCTCCCTCCCTCGCTCCTCCTCCCCTACCATGTCTCACCTGCTCCCCTCCTCCTCCTCTCAGTGTCTCCCCTCTCCTTTTCCTCTCCCTCTCCTTCCCTCCACTCTCCTCCTCCTCCCCTCCCTGCGTCACTCCCTCCCTCCACTCCCCTCCTCCTCCTCTCCCTCCCTCCCCTCCCCTCCTCCTACTCTGCCCTCGCTCCCTCCCCCCTCCTCCTCCTCCACCTCCTTCCCTCCCCTTCCTTGGTCCTCCTCCTCCTCCTACCCTCCCTCCCTTACTCCTCCTCCCCTCCCCTCCTGTCCTCCCACCCTTCCTACCTTCCTCCCTCCCTCCCTTCTCCTCCTCCTCTCCCTCCTCCTCCTCCTCTCCTCTCCTCTCCTCCTCCTCCTCACCCCTCCCCTCCATCCCTCCTCCCCTCTCTCCTTCCCTCCACCCCACTCTCCTCCTACCCTCCCTACCTCCCACCATTCCTCCTCCTCCCCCTCTCCTCCCTCTCTCACCTCCCTCCCTACTCCTCTTCCTCCTCCTCCTCCTCCTCCTCCCCTCCCCTTCCTCACTCCTCCAACTCCTTCTACCCTCCCTCCCTTACTCCCCCTCTCCTCCCCTCGTCTCCTCCCACCCTTCCTCGCTCCCTCCCTCCCCTCTCCTCCTCTCCCTCTCCTTCTCCTCCCCCTCCTCTCCTCTCCTCCCCTCTCCCTCCCCCTCCTACTCATCCCCTCCAACTCTCCTCCTCTCCAATCCCCCTCACCCTCCTCTTCCTCCCCTATGCTCCTCTCCTCCCTCCTCCTCTTCCTCCCTCTCCTACCCTCTCATCCCTCCCTCCCCATACTCCTCTCCTCCTGTCCCTCCTCCTCTTTCTCCTCCTTGACCTCCTTCTGATCCTCTGTCCCTCCCTCCCCTCTCCTCCTCCTACTCCTCACCTCCTTCCACACCTCATCCTCCTCCCTCACATATCTCCCACTCCTTATCCTCCTCCCCTCTCGTCCCTCTCCTCCTCCTCACCTCCCATCCTCCTCCTCCTCACTCCCCTCCCTTCTCCTCCTCCCTCCACCCCTCCTTCACTCATCCCTCCTCCTCTTGCGCTCCCTCCCTCTGTCCCTCCTCCTCCTGCCCTCTCCCTCCACTCTTCCTCCTCTTTTATCCACTCCTCCTCCCCTACACTCGCTTCCTCGATCCCATCCTCCTCCTCTCCCTCCCTCCCCTCTACTCCTCCTTTCCCTCTCCCTCCCTCCCCTCTTCTCCTCCTACTTTCATCTCATCTCCTCCCCCCACCCCTCTTCCCCTACCCTCCTCTCCTCCCTCCTCCTCCTGCTCCCGCCCTACCCTCAGCTCCTTCCCCCCTCTCCCCCACCACCCCCAAATTCCTCCTCCTCCTCATATCCCTCGCTCCCTCCTTCCCCTCCTCCTCATCCCTCCCCTCCCCTCCTCCTCATCCTTTCTCCCTCCCTTCCTCCTACTCCTCCTCCTCCACCTCCTCCTCCTGCTCCCCTCCCTCCCTCCTTCCACTCCTCCTCCTCGATCCTCTCCTCCCCTCCCCTCTGTCCTCCTCCTCCTCTTCTCTCCCTGCTCCCTGCTCCCTCCCTCCTCTCTCTCTATCTCTCCTCTGCATCCTCTCTCTCTCTCTCTCTCCATCCTCCTCCCCCTTCTCCCTCTCTCCTCGCTCCCTCCCTCCCTCCTCTTCCACCCTCTCTCTCTCCATCCATCCCCTCTCTCTCCTCCTCCTCTCCCTCTCCATCCCTCCCCCCCTCTCTCTCTCTCTCTATTTATATATAATATCATCACCAATCAAACTATTTATGTATTTTAATAAAATATAATAAATAATTTCAAAATAGATTTAAATAGAATAACTACTATTTTTTAACATAGTTAAAAAAATAGCGTATAAAATTAACTTTTGAAGTTAATGGAATCCTATTTTTAGCTAAAATAAAAATAACAATAGTTACAAATAACTGATGTTTTCAAATAGTAAACCCTAGGTGAGCACATAGTAATTTTGTATTTTAATTTTTTATTTTGAAAGCATGTTAGATAAATAAGATCAAATTAGCAAATAACAAGTAACTAAGGACGAACACAATTTTTAGTTCTCTTCGTCGTGAGAAAGGAGACATAAACTTTGCTCACGATTTGTTCTGAGTAATTCAAACCACCACAAACTCGTTAGGCTCTATATTAATATGTATGGTATGCTTTGTTCTAGAGGAATTGAAAATAGCCAAAGACTTGCAATTAGTTATGGGATTCAATCTAATTCACGAGTGATAAAATAATTATAATTTTCTAACACAATGAAAAACAGCCAAACAGTTGCAATTAGTTCCTGAATTCAATCAATGTGTATGTGATTACTATTCTGGATACTCCGTCTAATTCACTAGTGATAAAATAATTATAATTTCCTAACACTGAAAAATATGTTTGATAATAATTTCCTATTTTTTTGATGCCCAGTAACTAAAATTTTAAAATAGTAAACTGGAGCTGAGCTCCCAATAATTTCTAAGATATGCTAGATAATTAAGATTAAAATAGTAATTAAGCTTTCGTTCACTTTCTCGTCTGAATGTTTGCTCACGCTGTGTTCTAGCGTAATATGCGTGGCATGACATGCTCGATTTCTCACGATTTGTTTTCCTACTGAATGATATTTATGTTTTCCTACCGAATGATATTTATCAGTCCATATTCATACATATAAATATTCATACATATTTATCAGTCCTTATCTACGAGACTGTAACCCTCGTTAAATGTGTTTAGCATATGTGTTTTCATTGCCGTAAATGGATCTTATACCGGAAAAACATGCTGTAAAAACGGAAAATTTCCCTAAATAGATCTTATACTAGAAAAACTCAGAAGATAACATCGTGTAAAAACGGAAAATTAGGTAAGTGACCCTTTTCTATATAAAATCACATGTGAGACAATATCTAGCCACATAGATCTCTCCATTTCAGCTCCCTCTATTCAGTGATCAGGATTGACAAAGAAGGGAATTAAATTTCATAAATTATTTGTGTATTCTTGTTAATCTTGCGTTATTATATCTTACACTTGCATTGTCTAAATCTTACCTACGCCCTCAAGATACCCTGATGTCTCTTTTCTAGGTTATTGAGTTTTACAGGTTTTATACTCTCTCCTTTCCTGCATAACTGGCCCAGCAATTCCAAGCTCGATTGTAAAGATATGCCGCAAAGCGTTTTCAACTCTGACATGCCAGATCGTGATAATGACGGAGGTTCATATATTGAAGAACAAAGAAACCCCAGGGATGTTGATGGTGATGGTGGTGGGAGTTCTATGATTCCACAGGCCTGTCACAGAGGCTCATATTAGTGTTGCAGACCCTGATGCAAACATTATGGGTGGATGATTACTGAAATATAGAGCCATTATGGGTGGACAATTACGGAAATAGAAATGTGTGATGCATAGTAGTGACAACTGGACTGCATGAGCTTGTAAGAAAAACAATCCTGAAAAATAAAAAAACCAGGTCCATGGAATCTAGAGTAATATGCATGGCATGCTCTGTTCTATAAGAATATCTGGGTAGGAGCATTCAACTTGGTTTGGGTTCCAATATCTGGGCAGGATCGTCTTTTCTAATAAAACATGGTAGCCATTCTAGATGGAGCAGGGAAAAATCTAGGCAACCCCTGACAACAATTGCACTAAAGAGATACGTTGATACCATGAATCTTGATTATAAAAACAAAATATTGAAATTCCTTTCAAATTGGATAAAAGAAAACAATCATGTAATTCGTATTTGAAGCTGGAAAATTGAGAGGCAAATTGTGCCTACCTCTTCAATTATCCTCTTGAATTCCCATCCCTCTGCATTATCTCTATACATACCTTATCTCGATACATACCTGCAAATTGTCAAAGCTAGTCTTATTAAACGCAACCAAAAAAATATATAAATCTAAACAACAAATTCAAAATTAGAGATATCCAAAGGGATCAAATCAAGTATAATAATAACACTCACTTGATCTCAACAGTAAACGAGCTATTCAACACTGGAACACCGATCTCCGTTGGAACAAAACACACAACTCGCAGAAGAAAAAAGGGAGGATGAAACCTTTTCTGGCTTGCTATGTTTTTATGCCCTCGGCCGTTTAGCTTTTTGCCTTTGCGGAACACCATTTTTTAAGCTTTTCTGACCACCGCTTTTTAGCTTTTCTCACCTCCGGTTTTCAAGATTGTTTTTATTATAACGGTAATAAGATTGTTTTCCTATAACGGTAAACATTCTTGGGTATTGTGAAAATTATAAAAAAAAATAGGAAGGTCAAATAACTTTTTATAAAATAAAAGAAGTTAATTTAAATTGTTACATGTACAATTTTATTTTTATATATTTCAAATAACACTTGAAATACATAATTTTTATATATATAAATTATTTAATTTGGAAATAAAATAAAATAATATATATATATCTATATTATTTTGTGTTAATTTAACAAGATTTTGATCATTTTAATGGGTTTAGATCACTTAGTTTTTTACCTAATTTTAGGAAAATGTCTTTGGTTAAAACCTTTATAAATTAGTTTCACATAGAAATAAAAGAAAATAAGAAAAAGAGAAAAACAAATAACTTAAACTCAATTATATAATTTATATTTTAATATAATTGTAAAAATAGTAGATCATTGAAATTGATAAACAAATATATTTAAAAAGTTAACTTTAATAATTTAATAATAATTTCAAGTTCATGGAAGATGACTATCAATTAAAAAATGCTTATCGTTGGAATAATTAATTTTCTATAATCACTTTTTTTAATATTCATTATTATTTTAGATAAATATAAATAAAATAGAGATATTTTAATTTTTAATCTAATTATAATTTAAAAAAATTATAGAAAATATTTTACCTAAATTTTTTTAACATAAAATTAATTTACAGTTATATTTTTATTATTATTTTTTAAATATCATTATATTTTATTAATTTTTACATTATTATTTTTTTCATATTAATTTTATTATATTGTAATTTTCTCAATTTAATAGGTTATAATTGAGAAATGGAAAATAAATAAAATGTATAAATTAATTCCATTTTGGTTTAAAATTTAATATATATATTTAAGTTCTCTATTGCTTTCTAATTAAATAAAAAAAATTCTAAAAGAAAAAGTATATATTTTTTTAGAATTTAAAAATTTTCCATTATTATATCATTTTTTTTACTTGTAATGGTTTTATAAAAAAGAATAGGATACAATTATTTTGATTAATATAGACAATAAAAATTCTATTTTTAAATTATAATGAAATATATTTTGCAATATTACACATATATATTCTAATGAAAAAAAAAGACTACATACAATAAAATATGTTTATATATATATATATATATATATATATATATATACCTTGAAAACTAAAATTAATATTTATATTAATTAATTCAAATAATTTTAATAATTACAATATATATAATGAGTTGTCTTTAGTGCAATTTTTTGAAGGTTTTTTCCTGTGGATTTTTCTGATCTAATTTCTTTAAAATCCGGCAGGAATTCATTGAAAACAGAAGTTTGATGGGTAACTTTGCACAATAAAAGTGCCCTAGGATTTTTAGGGTGTTGAATCCATATATAAAGTAAAAAAAAAATAGTTTAAATAAAGGCAATCCTTCATGTGAAGTCATTGGTTCAATTCCTACCAAGCATGCAAAACAAAATATATTAATGATAAATACAACATATACAATAATAATTATAATATGTTATACTATATTATAATATTTAAAGTTATTAAGTTGATTAATATAATAGCCTATTAGAAAATATTGATTAACTTTATTAAAGAAATTACCAATTATTATAATATATTAATTAAATGATATAATAGCTAAAAATATATTAAACTAAATTGAAATAAAATTATGTTAATTTTGAAAAAAAATTAATATTCTTTTTGCTAATAAAAATATTATTTTAAAATAAGAAAATTATAATTTATTTCTTTTAGAAATTCAGATAAACAAATTATAATGTAAATAACTATTATCATATTATAATAAATAATTTAAAAAAATATATATTTAAAGATGAAATTAAAAAGAACACATATATATATCCTTATACTGATTGTTGGAAGCCAAATGTTGCTGAGGGAACTGAAAGTGAAAAGGGCGAAAATGGCAGAGATTGGAAGGCTTCTAGGGTAACCACCTTGGGATGGCCGAGCTTCGATCAATGCAGGGAAAATGGCGGGATGGGTGACAACACTTAGCCCCCACCTCTTTAACACTTGCTCCGTTTTGGTTTATCCTCCACCTGGTGGGTTTGGCTGACTTTATTCACCCTTTCCTCTGGCTTCAGTGGGTCTTTTAGTTTATTCTATCGGTATCACAAAGGATAACCATTTAACTTGGTTAGGGTTGTAATCAGTTGCGGTTACAGGGATCACAGGTGGCGGGGGAGCTATCAAAAGTGTTTTTTTCCTATTTTTATTGTTCTTCCATGTGCTTACAATGGGACTTATTGTTTTCTCTGGTCGGATACGATGGTAAAATCAAAGGAATGTGTCAACCTAGAGCGGGAAGTAGTGGACATTGTAATGGTATGGGTTATGGATCCAACTCAGAAAATGTTTGCTAAGGTGGCTCTTCCACCTCGTTCTCCTCGCGACATGTGGACGGAGGAATGGATGTCATGGGACTCAACGAGCGAGTGTGGTCTCATGTGGGTAGCTAACTTTGGGCTTAAAAAAGGGGTCGTTGGTGGCCCTGATAATAGTCCACAGGAAGGGCTGATGGTTTTAGTTTTCGTGGGAGATAGACTAGAAGCGCATCTAGTGGAAATGATAAGTACTCTACAAAACCATGTTTTTTTGTTCCAGTTGGGAGGAATAGAGTACATTATGTTTGGGAGTGGTACGGTTCCAAGTGTGGGCTTAAAAGCATGCTTAATTGATTTTGGAGATTGGAATGGGTTCCCAGGGAAACCCTCCGCCAGGAGTTTAAGGCTAGGGGGTTTTGGAAATGGAATGAGGTTTATTATAAAGGCACCCAGAGGACAGTCAGAATTTGCAGGAGCTAGTCCACGAAGCTCTACAAAAGGGGGTTTCTTGGGAGGATGTGAGGTTACAGTAGTAGTGTGCGAAGCCCTTAGAGGAGGGAAAATTTGTCAGTAACAGGAAGGAAGGGGGGGTTTAGATCAAGATTTTGTTGTAAAGCCAACAGATATTTTCTTGGTTATTGGTGTGGATAATCCTTGAGCGGAGATAGGGGATGAGCCTAATGGGAGCCTTGAAAGGGATAGGGAGGATGATGTGGAGTTCTTACTATTTTCTAAACTTGGTCGGTAGATGGAATTAAAAAAGGAGGAAAGGGAAAGTCATAAAAAAAAAATTGGAGTGCCTGCATCTGATTTTAGCTGTGGAAATTTTAGTATACAGGGAAATGGAGACATCCGAGTCTTGTTTGGTGGGTATAGTTTGAGGAAATTTTTTTTCCATATAGTTTATAACTGAGTGGATCGAGCAATCCCTGGGTGGAGGATATAACCCTGTCAAAGGGTTGGTTCATGATTAAATTTGTGAACATAGAGACCCTGGAATGAGTGCTTGCTTTTAATTGGAGGTTTGGAATTTCACTGATTCTATTGAAAATATGGTCACCCATTTTTTATGCAAAGAGGGAAAGAGTGGATGAGATTCCGGTGTGGGTGATACTGTCGGCGCTGCCCCCACACTTGTGGAATCCAGATGTCTTTAAGGATATAGGGAACAATATAGGTATTTTATTTGAAGAGGATATGTTATTTTTTAAGACAAAGGCACGAAATGTGGCTCGTATATTTCCCTACCTTGTTCCACGTGAAGGTTTGGTGGAGAAAATCATTTGCATTTTGAAGGGCATTCCTTCTTTCGGAACATTTATTATAAGAGCCTCCCATTCCGGTGTCATAGATGCCACAAGCATGGGAACTTGGCCAAAGAATTTCCACTGGGTATTAGCCAAAGGAAACAACATAGGGGTGCCAACATGAATGTTTTCTGGGCTCAAATAGAATAATTAGATGCTAAATATTTCGTACAAATGTATGAGGTGGGACAACATTAGGAGGACGGGCTGAGATTGATGGAAGGGTTGAGGGTTTAGGTAGCGCAAGTGGATATTCCCCTTGTAGGTGTATTGAATAAGGTTCTGGACCACTACGCCATTGTGGAAGCCTCAACAATTTCAGAAAGTATTATCACTCAATCCTCTCCCTCTGTTATTCATACTCTTGATAATTTAATGCATGTCATAAAATCACCTGGTCCTTCTAGGCCTCAAGAAAATGAGCCACAATGTATCAATAATTTTTCGAAGGCCATGCATAGTATTATCACTACTATCTCAAAGTTAACCATTGCCACCTTTCCTTATAATCTGTGGCCAAGGGATTAAAAAACTCTTGCCTGTGGAGAAATCTAGGGGGCTCGGAGATATCCCTATGTCTATCAAACCCAAAAAATCAAGTGGTCATAAAACTGAGATCTCAAAGCTAAAACTAAAATCTATGATTGATATCATAGATGTGAAACAAATTTCTCTTAAAGGGGTGCTTAGAGTAGTGCAATACACTGTTGAGGTTACAAAATGATTTTATTGGCCTTTAATTGTAAATGGTTTTCTAGCACCCACAAGAAACTAGCTTTAAAATTCCTTATCTAAAATTTAAACATGATGTGATTATGGTTCAACAGAATTTGGGTCAGCGAGACCTGGTGATGGCATCCCTTTCAAAAATTCTTTCGAGTTGGTCTTTGTTGTCTTGGATGTAAAAGGAATATCTAGAGGATTATCTCTAGGGATTAGGGACAGTACCATAAAACTGAAAAAATCATGGGGCTCTAATCATGTCATTAGAGCATCAGTTTTTTCAATTGAACTGGCTATGGATCTCACATTTGTAAATATTTATGGTCCTTTTCAGGAGAGGTTAGGTTTCTAGAACAAACTTCTCTCAAAGTCTTTTATGCATGCCCATAATTTGGTAGTGGGTGGTGATCTCAATTTCTCCCTTGGTTTGGCTAAAACATGGGGTCCTCTAGCCCAAGATGACCCTCTTGTAGATTTTTTCCTAAAAAAGCTTACAGAAGTGAGATTAATTAAACAAAAATTAATAAAATCACTCCCACATGGAGGAATAAGAGAGTGGGGGATGCTCGTGTTGCGAAGAGGTTGGAAAAATTCCTCTTTAATGAAGATTTCTCTATTCTATTGTTCGGGTTTAGTAAATGGGTTGGACTTGGAGGGGAATCATACCATTTACCTATTCTGATGGAGTTAATAGGTCCAAACAAGAAACCTAGTGTGCCTTTTAATTTTAATTCAAGTTGGTTGAACGACGCTGGATATATAAAGATTGTTAATGAAACTTGGAGCCCTATGGAGAGATCAGGTTCCATATATTTTTCTTTTTCATTTATGAGTAACCTGAATCGACTAAAAAAGGTTGCTATAACATGGGCTAAAGATAAATTAAAAAGGGATGAGCTTACCCTATAAGAGACTGGGGAAGAATTGGGAAGAATGGAGAGTTTGGAAGAAGATGTCTACGAGAATGAGGTAAACAGGGATAAAATAAAGGCTCTTGAGTCTAAGAGGAAGAATATTTTATTTGATAAAGAAGAACATTAACAATTAAAAAGTTAGGAAATACGGATTTTACACAGCGACGAAAACACAATTTTTTTCCAAAATTATGCTAAAAGGAGAAAAAACTCCAATATCTCAATGAGATAGAATTAATGGGGAAATATCTCTTCAAATATCTCTCTAGGGCTGCTGAGGGTTCCATTATTGCTGAAGTGATTAGGGTTGCAGATAATTTTCCTAGATATACCTAAGATGAAAACATTATGGATTTGATGGCTCTTGTTTTGAGGTAGGAAGTGAAGAATGCACTTAAGTCCATGCAAAAAGATAAGAGTCATGAGCCTGATGGCTGAACTGTGGAATTGTTTCAACATTTCTTTGAGTTGTTTGTGAAGGAATTGGTGGGAGTGGTGGAGGAATCCAAAATTAAGGGGTTTTTTCATGAACCTTTCAAATCAACATTTCTAGCACTTATTCATAAATATGATTCACCTTATTCATAAATAGGATTCACCTTCCTCCTCGTGCAATTGTATATAAAAAATCATTGCAAAAATTATTACTACGAGATTGAAACCAATTCTATCTCGAAAATTTTCTAAAGAACAGTTTTGCTTTTTGAATGGCAGGTAGATTCATGAAGCAATTAGGGTGGCGCAGGAAACTATGCATAGCATTAATAAGGCAAGGTAAAAAAGGATGATTGTAAAAATTAACATTTCAAAAGAATATGATAGGATCAGCTACATTTATCTGAGATTACTATTGACTCACCTAGGATCTGGTATTGATATTGTAAACTACATAATGGGTTGTATCTCAAATGTGTCATTTTTTGTTCTTATCAATGGGTCTTCTTCTTCATTTTTCCATAGTCAGAGAGTACTCAAACAAGGGTTCCCAATATCCCCTATTTTATTCCTTCTAGTAGGTGAAGGAATTAGTTAACCTATAATTATGGCTAAAATAAGAGGAGATCTTAAAGGCATAGAAGTTGCTACAAATATGTTTATTACACATTTGATTTTTGTGGATGACATTCTCCTTTTTGGAAATGGGAAGAGGGAGGAAGTTGCTAAAAATTTCACCAAGCCTGTTTTTGAAAGCTACTGGTATGATCATACATTCTCAGAAATATTCATTACTATATGTTGTTCTGTTAAAGCTAGACATTGAAAGGATAAAACATTTCTTCCTTTTTGATTGTCAACCTATGGGGGCTTACCTCAAGTACCTAGGGTTCTATTTGAAACTGGAGACATATAGAAAACATGATTACCTTTGGCTTGTGTCAAAAATTGAGAATCATTTAAACCTATGGAGTTATAAGCGGCTCTCTAGAGTAGGAATATTGGTTCTTATTGTCTATATATATGGCCATTGTCGTGCATTGGATATCTATGTCCTGGGACCCAAAAGGCATCCTTCTCAAGATAAGGAAAATAGCAATCATTTCTTATGGCTCGGGGAAAAGTAGGAATATGTCATTCCATGGATGGCATGGGAAAAAATTATCAGACCAAAGGAATGGGGAGGCTAGTGTATACCAACATCAATACATTCAATGATTTTTTGAAGTCTCTTATTGCAACATTTGTATCCTTTTTTTCTAGATGAGTAACCAAGAATAATTCCTTCATCTTCTTTAGCTTCAAACTTACCATGTTTTTCATCATTAATTTTTATGAAAAATTTACTTCAAAATACCCTAAAATTCTTTACAGTAGGAGGCCTACCATACCAAACTTCATAACGATTTTTATCACTATTTACTCAAACATGAACTTTGTTGATAAGATTTACTCCAATACGTGCTACTTCACCCCCGAAGGTGTTAGGTGTTGTAGACTAATCAAGCATAACACAAGCAATTTTTTGAAATGTTATATTCATCCATTCTGCCCTGCCATTTTGTTGAGTAGTTCTCACTACAAAAAAATTCCTTTTGATGCCATGTTTTTCACAAAAATCAAAGTATTCATCTGATATGTATTCTCCTCCTCTGTCAAATCTGAGACATTTCATTTTTATATCGAACTCATTTTCAGCTAATGCTTTAAAGGCCTTGAATTTATCAAATGTTTCTTCTTTGTATTTCAATAAACGATCTAGCACATTCTAGAAAATTCATCAATAATATGATATAGTATTTTTCTCCTCGAGGTGAATTTTTGATGTTGGATCGCACAAATTAGTATGTATAAGTTCAAGAGGCTTACTTGTTGATCCTTCTTTGGCATTTAATTGAACCCTGGTTTTCTTATTAAATTCACATGACTTGCATATGGTACTTCCTAGCAAGGTGATGTTGGGAAAATCATGAACAAATTTGAACTTTCTTGATTTGTGTAGTTGAGGGAATCTTAGATGTCCCTACCTTCTGTGCCATAACTATTTTTCCTTTGATTTTTATAAGAATTTTTTTTCTTGGATGCCTCTTAATACATAAATATTACTTGGAGTTATTTTGCCCTTTATTATGGTCTTCCCTGTGTCAATTTTATGAACCACAAATTCTTTTGATCTTAAGACAACCTCATTTCCTTGGTCACACATTGTGCTAACACTTAGCAAGTTGTGCTTTAATCCACCAATGAACATAACATTATCAACTTTAACATTTTCTTTTATAAAAATAGATCCTTTACCTTTAATGATATAATGCGAGTCATTTCCAAAAGTAGCATTATTTTCTATCTCTAATGCATTTCATGAAATGTGTTTATCTTTATCACATGTCATGTGTTTTGAGCATACGCTGTCAATGTACCACTGACTCTTGACCTTTTGCATACATTTCTATGACACAAATTTCACATTCTAGGTACTACCTTTTCCATACCTTAGAAGTTGTTGATATTTTCTCCTTTTGAAATGTTAGCTATAATTTTCTCTTACATTCAGATTCCTCATGTCCAAAGTTATTGTAAAATGAGCATTCAAACTTGTCTTTAAGAGGTGAGGAATTATTGTACGTGTTTTTCTTCATTCCTATCTCATTCCTTTAGTTTCTTGCTTCTTTAGTCATGATGGTTTTGTATGCAACACATTGAGCAACATTGTGACCAAAATTATGACATGAGAAACATTGTCCATTCAAGTAGAAATTATTGTGATCATAGAATCTTCTTTTGTTGTTTACCTTTTGACCAATTTTTCTCTTAATTTTTGTCCTTGAATTGGAATGGACATGATTTACATGTGAAGTATATTTATTCTTTTGTTGAAGGATGGAGATTTGATGACTAGTTTTTACTGCATTTAGATAACTTCCAGTTGTTGTAGAGGATTTTTATGTATTTGATCCTTCTCCATTGTATCCAAGACCTGTGTTCATAAGAGGAGAGCATTGAACCTTAATAATTTCATCTAAGGTTTCATAACCTTTAGAAAATATATGATTTATATTTTTTTTCTTCTCAATTTCCTTTCTTAGACTTATTATTTCACATTATCACTTCTCATTATGCTTCTCCCTTTCTATGAGTTGATTATTTAAAGCATGTATGGCTAATTTTTTTTCTTCTAAACATACTTTAAGCTAAGTGATTTCTTCAATGAAAAAACCGTTTTCCTCTGAAGCATCCATGGATTTATCATCAAACTCATTATTACTTATTTCAAATTCCATGAGTAATTTAAGATCTTGATCAAAATCTCCTTCTTCACTATTTGACCAACCATCACTATCTTCATTAGTATAATAAATTTTCTTATTTTAAAATCATTTCATATTACTTTTGTAATTTCCTTCCTCTTTTCATGGTTTTCTTTATAAGGAAACTTAGCAACATAATGACCAACTCTACCACAAGAAAATAATTTGAAGTGAAGCTTACCTCTGAACCTTCTGGTGATTAGATGGAGTTTATTTACAAAATTTACCTCACATTCTTATGATATATAAATCGATTCCTTGTGTTCTTCCTTCTCTTTTCATCTTGCAATTTCTTTGAATGTAACTTCTCTAATTTATGAGGGACCTCCTTTTCTCATTTCAAAGGAAGTTAGGATCCTATGAAGTTGTACAACAATAAGGTTCTAAATATCCTACTTTTCTTCAATGGCAGACACTTTTGACTCGAATTTAGGAGTTAGAGATCTTGATATTTTCTCTACTAAAATTGGGTCTTTTATATATTCACCAAGGTCTCTCATACGATTCCCAATCTCATCTATTTGTAAACAATACATTCATCGTTAGGAATCTTGAGAATTTCATATTGAATTCTAAGATTTTGTGGTTTAACACATTGTTGTGGAGGTAAATCCCCTCTGCAGACAGAGGCGATCCCTACTAGCCCAGACCGGGTCTAGCAACAATCGTTCACGATATAGTGTAGGTTCCTAATTGAAAATAAACCAACTAGCGATGAAGGCTTACCTGGAATCCAACGTTGTTGCTTTTAGAAGAGGTAGCACTCGCGTTCCTTAGCTTTGGAAGATCACAATCCCCATGATCTGCTTGATAGGACACCTGCACGTGCAAGAAACAAAACAAACGCAAGCGTAAAATCCAGTAGATGCAACTATATGTCAGTCAGAAAGGACATAACTCATCATCGTAAATGATAACAAGAGTGGAACCATAACCAATAGTCGCTTATTATTAATCAATCAAAGGAAGAATACAACCATAGTTCTGACGCTGAATTCTCCTTCGGCGGGTCACCAGAACACATCTCGGAAGCCTGTCAAGGATGGGACAAACCTCTCTCTTCGGATCTTGACAATAGTCTCCTTGCTTGAATTTGGCCTTAAGGGAATTATGGAGGCTCTTGCAGCATAAGGCTCTTGGGAATTTGTGAACTTGAAGACTAGCTTGCAATGGAGATGGGCAAGCTTTTATAGATGGAGGAAGGGGAGTTGGGATCCCTATAATCATGGGATTGGCCCTATCCTCAAGGAAGCTTCCATGAGAGGTGGCAAACCACTTCCTCTACATGGAAATTTGGAGCCAAACCTCCCAACTCAAGATAGATACCAGTTCATGAACTGGTTAGGATGAAACTTCCACCATTTATTTTTAAAAAATACTCCTTAAATTGGCCGGCGCGAGTGTGACTCTGGGATAGAGCACTAATTGGCGCGACCTCTTTGAAGGATTTTCGCCATTGGCACGGGTACTGAACTGTCTGCCCGCGCCAATGCAAAAAGGGCCATTTTTAGGGTTTTCCACAAGGAGATATATTCAGTGCAATGAAAGCTCTTGTTCAGAGGGATGTCATGAAAGTGGTTTCAAGCCATGTCACTGCTCACAGGTCACGAAAAGAGCCCTCCAATGTGTGGGACGGGGATTGCAGGGACGGTGACAAATTACTGTGTAACAGATGCCCCCTAAAGCATGAGGTCCGAAAGAGAGAGAGGGGTGAAATTCTTTACGAGAACGTGTCCAACCGAAAACACCGCCGTCAGAAAACCTGTGTAGAGAAGTACAAATGATATCTCAGATACATGATATATATGTGGTATGGGCACAACCATTCATAACAGAGTATACAATAATCCAGATCCAAGGCATGGACGCATCCATCCAGTAAGTGAGTCATGTAATCAATCATAATAATCCACAAAATCGCAGCCTGGATTACAACAGATAGGAATCCAGGGTCTTGCACTCCATCTCGACCCAAACAAAGTACAAGTTCAAGCATGCAAATATGTGAGCTGAAGTTGAACATGTAAGAACATCTCCTGATTACCAGCCAATGATGAAAGTTGTTAACAGACGCGAGAGGTACCACCATTAATGACAATGGTCCTCAAGGTACTACAGGTACAATATATGGCATGTGAATTAATGAGCTAGCGTCAAACACCTATAGAATCACTCGATTGGAGTCCAATGATGAAAACCCCGCATCGAATGCGAAGAACCTGCCATTGAGGCATGCAGACTCCAAGGTACCATAAGGGAGTCTCTAGATCAACTTCTTGGATAATGAGCTGAAGTCGACAGGAAGTGACCTTGATCGAAGGTGGGCCATAATGTTTCCCACATCATCGACATGAGACAGAGGAACATAATGTTTTTGTGAATTAGGATCAGATGAGAATCAGAGGGAGGTTGGTAGTTGCAGAGGTCAATCTCTCTTGAACATATAAATGGCACGATAGTGGAATTGGCAGTATTTTACATCAACAGATTAGAGGTCATGGTGACGAGGCAAAGAGCAGATGAGAGGTCAAAAGGGATAACCCAACCCATGGAAGTAAGTGGAAAACGAGATGATATGTCCCCAACCTGACACGAATGCAGATAAGTTCCATGTTCAAGAGTGAGATACTGCAGACATGACAATGATGCTGGTTCCATTTTTTCCCCGCCATTTCTGGAGAGTACCCCAATTATTTTTGATAAAAAGCTTGAAGGGGATAGCATATGCTTGTGATATAAGTCCATCCTAGTACATTTAACGAGCCCTAGGAAGGAGAGACTTGAGTAGCATCATTATGACTGAATCCGATGTGATCAGGGTTTAACGAGTCTGAAAATGGAAGAAATCGACGTCTTTTCATGTTTAGAGAGTTTGAAAAGACAGCTGAAAAGTAAAATCCAATGGTCCCTTTTCGTAAATAGTTCCTCAGATCCAAAAAGGTAGAAAACTATGTCTAAGAAAACCTCCTAGTCGCGATAGGCTAGGGTATTCCTTTTTCGTAAATAATCTATCCCAGCCCGAAAAAGGGGTACACGTATACTGGGTAGTTGTCTTTTCACAACCACTTTAACGAGATCAAAACGAAAAGGGCCTCGGAAATCTTTTCATGTTTAGAGAGTCAGAAAAGAGCTGAAAGATGACTCCAAAATGACTTTTCCGTGTTTTTACCGAGTCTGAAAAAGTATAAAATACAACTCGTTTCACCGTTTAAGTCACGTAAAAAGCCTTTTGCTGCACACAAAGGCAAGTGTAAAATCCATTTTCGACAAAATACATTAAAATATTAAAAAAAAATGACTTTTAAAACCTAATGAGATTTCAAAAAGTTATAAATAATTCTCAAATGGTAAAAACAAAATTACTTTTACTTTTTACCTCATAGGAGAGCAATAGTGGTTTGTTTGTGTGTGAAATTATGATGATGATTGCGACTGATCCGGGCTACCATTCAGATTCTCGTTCGTTCCAGGTAAGAGGCGCTTCCCTGTACTCCGTTTTAATCCATTTTTTATAGTTTTCCATTGCTTATTAGATTTTTGTGGAGAATTTCTTAAAAATTTAGGGCTTCGCCCATTGGCGCGGGTATCGGGCACAGACCCGTGCCAATGGCCTTTTGCATACAAAGGGCCCACACCAATGGCGAAACGCATCTTCCCGTTTCAAATTTCTAAACAGCTAGTGATTTACACGAAATTCATGCATAACAGAGATCTAATCAAGGGTTTTTTTACCATGTGGATGCAGGAAACCAAGAAAAATGGCTATCGAATGGAAAAAGAGGGAGCATGGGGAAGAGGATGAATAGGCTATGGAGAATGAAACTTGTGTGAGTGCCCTCAAGAACTGTGGGCTTAAAAAATTCTTCCTGACACCTTTCTTACGAGCTCAACTGGAGCTCCTACAATACCTGATCAACATATGGGATGAGAATGAACAAGTGTTCAAGTTGTGGGACCAAGTATTAGAACTTGAGGTTCCTGACGTATATTTCATAACCGGACTGTCGCGCAGAGATCCGGTGCCCATTCTGATAGGTAGCATACCATCTGGAGAGAAGATGGAGTAGGTGATGGCAAGAGTGTGCTGAGCGGCACGACTGGGATCAGGAAGCTGCAAGGTAGATATCCATACTATCCCCGATCTAGCACTCAGAGTGGTGCTACATACCATCACGTGGGCTTCGGGGTCGCAGGCACCGCACGAGGTGACCAAGGCCCAACTCCTCCTAGCTGCTGAGTGTATGAATCCAACACTATTTGATTGGGCTACTGCAGTGACAAAAAATATGAAAATACAGCTCACAAAGTGTAAGCAGGCCAAACTAAAACAGTTCGGCTACGGTTCCATCCTGGTATCGTTCATCCTGGAACGATTACCTATCTTTCAGGGCCAAGGGGCCATAGTAGCTGAGTCGGTACCAAGAGAGCCGAGGATGGCTCGCTGGGCAGCACTAATGCCCAGATCAGGAGGAGGCCAATAGATGTCCTGGAGGCCGGAGTTTTTTGGATGGTTACGGTGTCAATTGATTGTGGTCGAGGATTGGCCATATGTAGGGACCGATTTCACTGGAGACCCAAACCTTCCACTCCCGGAGGGAGATGACTGGGACGAGGAGTTGGGTATGATCTCTCTTTTTTATTTTTCTGTTTTATAATTTTTTTTTTTTGATAATACATGCCCGCCCTAACAATAGTTTTATGTGTATTCAGATGTCGGCCCAGAAAGACCTGCCGGTATGTCTCCTATTTCACGGAGAACTCATCCCGCAGCTGACCCTCAGGCAGACGGTGCCGAGGGAGGATATTTACTCCAGAACCTCGAGGGGATCACTCGGGGGATTCCAGACTACGTCCGGCTGGCAGATGTTCCACTAGCATACCAGAGACATACGGTGGGAGTGCCTAGTCGCCTCCACCATCTTCTGAGACGCTTAGTGCGTGCGGTGGCTTGTTATCATAGGCACCACGCAGATTAGACACCTAGGGCTTTTTTGATGCATATTTTTTGAGAGACATGTTGTCTCCGGATGTATTAAGGCGAACATGTATATTTTTTAATTTTATGCGATGCACACTATGTAAACATTTCGATACACACACACACACACACACACACACACATATATATATATATACCTATTTCTGGATGGATCTTTCTTTTTACATGTGATGTTGTTTTTATATGCTATGCAAATTTCTAATACAATGTTATCTAATGTATCAATTGCATAAGAAACGACCCAATAAAAAGTTCACATAATGTATCTAATCACACCTTTTATTTTTATGCAAGCTTAAAAGCACACATGAAAACACACATGCAAACTATGCTTGGAAATGAGTTTTATTTTTTATGCAAGCTTAAAACACAAACTATGCTTGAGGAAGGCAGGCATGCCCCCTAGCATGGTGTCTCAATTCGAGGTGCATGCCCCCCAAGCTTCAGTCCATAGAAAATGGAGTGAAGGTTCAAAACAAAAGAGATTTGAACTAAATCTATCAAAACTCGAATTGAACATGCTCATGTTTCATTATTTTAACGAGGTTGACACACTTAAAAGAACTGTCCTCGTATCCGTTTGTTTCATTGTTTTAAGAGCTTGGCATGAGAAGAGGAACTATGCTCTGGTGAGCTCGATGGAGGAGGCTCAGGAGGGAGATGATCAGAGACATCACGCTCTAGACAATCTAACATTTCCCCCAGGCTGGGCATAAAGGAGGAACGATGATGAGTATCGGTCCAAGGCAGCTCCTTAAGAGACATTGTTTCAACAATGGCTTCATCAGAAGGGAAAATCTCTTTGAGAGGATCAGGCGAATCGGCCTGACCGAGCCAGGGGGATTGAGAATAGATGTCTAAAGCCATGCTCAAAGGAGCATGCTGAGGAGGGGGAGGATTGGATGCAGCGACATTTTCACAGTAGCTAATCTCTACTGGAGCTAAGGGCATAGATTCTCCAAACTCAGTCACCTGCTCAGGCGTAGGGATGAGCCATGGGTCGTCAGACCTAGAGATCATGTTAACTTGAGCGGTGTGCGATGGTGGCGCGGGAAAAATATCCATGAGGACGGGATATTTGAAGAGACCGAGCCCTACACTGTCAGGGGGATTTGCGATCTGATCCACGTACGGAACGTTGTTCTCGGAGGTGGAGGTGAAGAAGGACAACTAATCCACCGTAACGATTTTTCCCTCGTGAGGGAACTTAATAAGTCGAAAGAGGGTGGACGACATGCATAACATGGCATGAGTCCAGCTACGGCCAAGAAGTATATTGTAGTTAAGCTTGGCGTCAACCACTTCTACTTCTACGTTGACTGTCTTCCCCTATAAAGTAATCACTAGACTCTCGATAACACCCAGGGATTTGGATTCCTGACCATCGAATGCCTCTAGGGCATTGGGAGATGATGAAAGGGCCAGAGAGCCAATGGCCTTCCCGCAAGCAGACGACATGACATAGGTAGAAGCACCTTCATCCACAACGGCCCTATGGATGTTAAGACCATTGATCCTAGCTTGAATAACAAGAGAGATATGATGTGGAAGTCGGGGGGTGAGATTTTCTAAGTCAAAGGTGAGAAGACTAGAATCGGCAGGATCGATTCCACCGATTGCAGATAATAAAGCTTTCCATTGTGAAGGGAAACTTTGAAGAAATTCCAGTGCAGACATGGCAGAAGGCACCTGTGCCAGATCCTTAACAATACTGTAGTGTTGAGCAGCACGGGCATTTGGATTGTAGGAAGACTTTCATAAAACACCTTTAGAAGGTGGCCTTACAATAGGTTCAGCAATAGGCTTCTCAATTTCCAACGAACCGGAGAAAGGTGGGGGAGGTGGACCATCCGCGACTGCCTTCCCCGGTGCCTGACGCGATTCGTTGTAATCCTTCGAATGCGTAGCAATAGATATAGGTGCAGCACCATTCATCATAAAGACCTGGGGCCCAAATGGTGCAGATGGTGAAGGCTGTTCAACCATCTGGGTCTGCTGAGACGGGAACGGTTCCTTAAGAACTGCTGGAGTCCCTTTGGAGCCTTTTAGAAGTTGACTAACTTCAGATCATCGTGGACAATCTTTTGTATAGTGATCTCCTTCACAAATGAGGCAGGGGTACTTCGGCTTGTGTTGGGAATCGTCCTCGGTACGAGGTTTGGACTCTGGCTTTGGGGCATTGGATTTATATTTTTCTTTGCCCTTCTTTTTCCCTTTGGAGGCTTTCTCTGTAGGATTGGCCTGAACGGCATTAACCTCCACAGTTTTTCCAGAATCAGGATGGGCGGGAGAAGCAGAATTATTGGATGAGTTGGACTTCTGCTTCCCATTCGAAGATTTCTTCAAATTCTGAGACACGGAACCAATAACACCATCCACCACAGGGGTAGCCGGACTATGAGTATACCAGATCCAGATATTGAGCATGCGCTATGGCTTGTTCTTCAGTCACACACGCTCCCATAGCATTATCTTGGGCGATTTTGTTAACGAAGGAGGTGGTGAACCAATGAGTTAGTATCTGATCAGGTATATGGAACTTGATCAGCCTACGACGACGTCGCCACTCATGAATGTGATTAGAAATGTGGGTGGCTTTGTCCTACTTCAAAGAAGTTAGGAGGTGCATCCCGGCTTCATAGCGAACCGGTAACTGAAAGTGAGTCAGAAAAGCCATGGCTAGGGTATTGAAATATTGGAAGATGCCACGGGGTAATTCAATATACCACTTAGCTACAACGCCAATCAAAGTGCACTGGAAGAGGTGTAGACGAACTGAATCATCCACCCAAGAGTTAGATGAACACCAAATATGGTAGGTCATCACATGAGCTTGGGGGTCCTCCCCAGCTTTACCCTCAAACTTGGGGCAATCACCGGGCACCTTGGTAGGAACCGAAGGCCAATAAGGATTATGCAGAATTGGATCATTCGTTAATTTAGAAACATTCTGTCACTCCAAGGTAGCCGGAAATGGCAATGGTAGATTGGACGACATACCTGGCCCTGGATAAGGATCAATACCTGTACTCCACGTTGGTTGGGAATATCCTTGCCCCCATGGGTTATGTCTGGCGGGATTCTGACTGTAGGGGGTATAGGTGGTATAACCAGCCTGATTCGGTTGCTGGTAACCAGCGTACGGGGGTTGGTAACCAGAGTATGGACCTTGATTATGAGTCGGCCCTGTGTAAGCAGCATTTGGATTCGGCTGCTGAGTATAGGTGTAGCTAGGTGTTTGAGGACGATAGTTAGAACCTTGGGGCTGGCTATAATTCGGTCGGTATTGACCATGGGAATAGTAGCCGCCTTGAGGTCGAGTGGGCTGCTGATAGGTGGGACCCTGCTGAGCTTGATAATTAGGGTGGAGCGATTGATTTGGCTGTGGCATCGAATAAGTTGGTTGTTGTGCAGGGTTGATAGGATGTGTAGGTTGGCCTGGTTGAGTAGGCTGACCTGGCTGAGTGGGCTGCCCTGGGTTAACAGGTTGAGCCGGTTGCGCAGGTTGACCTGGCTGTTGAGAAACACCAGGTTGTATCAGATGAACCAGTTGGCCTGGGGGTGGAACACCAGGTTGTGCCAGATAGACCGGTTGGCCTAGTGGAGGAATGGACCATAAGATGGTCCTGGCTAGTGTGCAACGTTTGGATTAATAGGATACTAAGGTTGCATGGGTTGGGAAGGTTGGAGATGCCCCTCAGGACCATATACCGGCCCCGGTTGGTACCCCGGCTGAGGCTGCACAGGTTGACCGGAAGGGTTGTAATACTGTCCTTGCAGACCGTACGATGGCTGTTGCTACCCTGCAGGATAGCCTTGTAAAGGCTGCCCCTGCAGGTCATAAGGATAGCCAGGCTGGTCCGAAGGTTGGCCTTCAAAAGGTTGCCCTTGCGGGTTATAAGGATGTCCAGCCTGGTTATAGGGTAAACCTTGAGCATGAAGGTGAGCCTCAGGAGCGGGTAAACGTAAAATGTCCCCGTGCTCATCATACTGATATGGAAAAGCATACATGGGTGTACCATCCTGTGCATAATGCGAAAAATATGGGCAGTTGGGATCTTGAGAGGTTTGTCCGACCTCGGGGTTCGGCTGTTGTAGGGACAACCGATACTCCTCCGGAGAGATGTTCTCCGGCATAGCAGTCGCTATGTAGATGTATTCAGGAGGTGGCACAGCCCTTGCGGAGTGTGCCATGACAGCAGGTGCAGATGCAGCCACACAAACAGTGGGCATGGAGGGTACAGAAGTAACCTGAGGGGATGAAGTAACGGGCGTCCGTGGAGACATCCCCAATGAAGGAACAACCGGCCTCATAGAAGGAGCTGATACCCCCATAGAGGCAGCGATGGCAATGATCTGACCCAAGGATCTATACCCGACGGGTAATGAGGGACCAGGTGACGACATAAAAGATGGTTTAGGGTTGTCTTCTGGAAATAATCTCCGAGGAAATAACTGGTAATCTTCACTGGACGTAGGGATTTCCTCGCTGGATTCATTCATGTTTGAGCCTGCCGCTAGATCTCGTAATAGTCGGCGAGGACTAGGAGGAAAAACAACAGCTATAAAAGGTGAACCCGATGTAAGAGAAATGAAATATGCATGTACTCTTAATTCAGACCAAGGGTCGGAAAAGGGCCAATTGAACTCAACTGGTCCCCCAAAGGGTTTCTCAGTAAGAACCGGTCCCCCGTCAGGAAACTCGGAAACAATGGGCTACTGAGGTTCAACAGATGGTTGGGAAGCCTCTGATGAATCGTCCGTATATGGACTACTAGTAGACGAAACAGAAGGTTCTGCCACTGTGGTAGCAACGACAAGAGAAAAATACCAAACACACACACGGGCTGAAAAAGAGTCAAGACACACAATCAAATGGCCAACATGAAAAATCTAACAGGGTGTGTGATCGCGGGTGCTTTGTTTTACCACATTGAAACTTTAGAAACTTTACCGTTTCATGTTTTAAGAGTCGAGAAACGGTTGAAAAGGTGACTCTATCTCTTTCAGTTTTGAAGCAAGCGTGAAAGGATAAGCGCTTGGTGATCCTTTCAAATTTAAAGAGTCAGAAAAGATCAAATGACTACTCAGGAATACTAGGGAAAGGGTGTATCAAATAACCGTGAACTGCAATATACACCTTGGTTTCAAAATGAAAGAGAAATCAACCAAGGACTTAACGTACATGCAGGAAATCTCCCTGAATGCTATGTCCGGTGTATCATGGGTATGGGGCGGCAGACTCGGCTTCCTGTGGATAAAGGATAGAAACCTAGTGGGGTCTCCCTTTATATACGCGACGGTAGGGGGAGCACAAGTCCCTATTAGTGCTATCTAAAGCCAAGAGATGAATGATAGCTACTAGGTTTTAAGATGCCGGAACATGTCTCTAGCCTAGATCTCTAAATGTGTTTCGTTAGATTTAAATGGCGCCTTAGTGTAAATTGAGTAAATTTTAAAGTTTATCTTCAATTACGTTTCAGTTTTCAGGCCCTAGCAAATGTAATGTCTCAAAATATTCTAAATGCACTCTATATGCCACAATATATCATTTCATTCGATGAAAGCTATTTATGAGAGAGTTGAGAGCTTTTCACACAATAACGAAATGAACAGAAAACAACCAATGATGTCTCTAATGCAGCTAATGAGAACTAAAAAGCTTTTTGTTCAAAGTTACCAATCACTAATAACACCAAAAAGATCTAATTCACATTAACTAATGAAAAGCAAAAGAGATTTTTTTTTTATATTTTCAATATTTCAGAGTAAAGTGCGCTAAAAAATGAAAACTAATGCAAGAGCAATTTGAGAAATGATGACAAGAGAGCAAAAAAAACCAAATTTCACCCAATGAAAACGTACAATCAGACCTCAAATCAAAAAAAAGTCCCTCAAAACGAAAACAATCCGAAAGACTCCGAATGAGCCGTGTAATCCAGGCCCAAAACGACACAAGGCGGAATTTGAATGAAGAAGGAAACAATCACTCAAACAACGCAATGAGACAATAGAAAATCACCAAACGAATGTAAAGAAGCAATCACAAGGTTGACTAAACCGATAGAAATCGAAAACTCCCAAGCGATGCTCGACACATAATAGCACCTAGATGACCTAGGGCTAGAATGCAAAATCGATAGAAATGGGCAAACAACCAAAGGATGTAGGTAACAGTCAGTCAATCAAGGCTCCAAAACACTCAAGCAGTGGAAAAATCAAGACCAAACACACAGATCAGGCTTAGGAAGCTCGGAACTAAGCAAACCCTAGTACCTCACAGGATTGGCGCGACTGTGAGGCTGAAACTAGCGCCAGAGATGAATTGGCGCGGGTGATACACAAGCAACCTGCGCCAATGGGTGCGACTGTTAAGCTAAAAAGCGCGCCAGTCGAGTTTCCCAGTCAAAAATAAAAAAGAGCAAACCAACAAGCAGACCAGTGATGACCAAGCTATCAAAAACCCAAATTCACAGAAAGAACCAACCCAAAAGAGTTGAACAAGCAAGGAGGATCAAGAATCGACCGAAAAGACAAGAAAATGCTCCAAGCGTTTAGTTTACAAACTAAAACAGAGATTGACTGAAGCAGCTTTGATCTACCTCCAAATTTCAGAGCAAAAGCGTTTTGAAGGCTATCTGGCCAACTTCAGGCTTCGTCTATAGCTTATAAAACGAACAAAAACAAGCTAACGATCCCCAACAGTGGAGTTGCCAATTTGTTGTGGAGGTAAATCCCCTCTGCCAACAGAGGCAATCCCTACTAGCCCAGACCGAGTCTAGCAACAATCGTTCACACTATAGTGCAGGTTCCTAATTGCAAATAAACCAACTAGCGATGAAGGCTTACCTGGAATCCAACGTTGTTGCTTGTAGAAGAGGTAGCACTCCCATTCCTTAGCTTTGGCT
The DNA here is from genome assembly GCA_034641835.2 of Pinus albicaulis. Taxonomy (NCBI): domain Eukaryota; kingdom Viridiplantae; phylum Streptophyta; class Pinopsida; order Pinales; family Pinaceae; genus Pinus; species Pinus albicaulis. The sequence goes on from JAXQQM020065512.1 coordinate 90,076, forward strand.
GATCACAATCCACACGATCTCCATGATAGGACACCTACACGCGCAAGAAACAAAACAAACGCAAGTGTAAAATCCAGTAGATGCAACTATATGTCAGTCAGAAAGGACATAACTCATCATCGTAAATGATAACAAGAGTGGAACCATAACCAATAGTCGCTTATTATTAATCAATCAAAGGAAGAATACAACCATAGTTCTGACACTGAATTCTCCTTCGGGGGGTCGCCAGAAGAACACGTCTCGAAACCCTGTCAAGGATGGGACAATCCTCTCTCTTCAAATCTTGACAATAGTCTCCTTGCTTGAATTTGGCCTTAAGAGAATTATGGAGGCTCTTGCAGCATAAGGCTCTTGGGAATTTGGGAACTTGAAGACTAGCTTGCAATGGAGATGGGCAAGGTTTTATAGATGGAGGAAGGGGAGTTGGGATCCCTATAATCATGGGATTGGCCCTATACTAAATGAAGCTTCCATGAGAGGTGGCAAACCACTTCCTCTACATGGAAATCCAGAGCCAAACCTCCCAACTCAAGATAGATACCAGTTCATGAACTGGTTAGGATGAAACTTCCGCCATTTATTTTTAAAAAACACTCCTTAAATTGGCTGGCGCGAGTGTGACTATGGGACAGAGAGCCAATTGGCATGGCCTCTTTGAAGGATTTTCCCCATTGGCATGGGTACTAAACTGTCTGCCCGCGCCAATGCAAAAATGGCCATTTTTAGTGTTTTCCACAAGGAGATGTCTTCAAGGCAATGAAAGCTCTTGTTCAAAGGGATGTCATGAAAGTGGTTTCAAGCCATATCACTTCTCACAGGTCACAGAATGAGCCCTCTAATGTACGGGATGGGGATTGTAGGGACGGTGACGAATTACTGTGTAACACACATTTTACCTTTTCATCACCTTCATAGCTCTGGATGATCCTATCCCATATTTCCTTTGCTAAATTTAGCTGTATAACTTTTACAAATTCTGATTTTTTCAGGCTTCCCAATAAGGCATTGAAAAATTTTGCATTGGTTTCATATTTTTTCTTTCTACTGCATCTGTAGGAACTACAGCTAGATACTGGTAACCTACTTCAACAAGTTCCCATACATCTGATCCAAGAGAATCTAATGGGATATTATTCTTGTCTTCCAGAAAATTAAATTACTTTTGTTCAAGAGTGGTGGTAAGATAGGTGATGTTTTGTATTGATTTCTCATCTTGGTAGGTATTCCTTTAAGTGATCAAGATTCTTTTGAAGGACTCTGATACCAATTGTTGGGAAAAATACTAAGAGGGGTGGTGTGGGAGGGGGGGAATTGGTACTTTAAAAACTCTTACAAACTTTTACTTTTCTTTTATGAATTCTGTACATGACTTGACTAAAGAAAACTAGCATATGTACGTGACTATTATTAAGGAAACTAGCGTATACCTAGTAAACTTATCATTCAGATAAATATTCATTTACTTGACTTAAACGATTGCATCATTAATTGATTAGAAATTTGATAAGTAGTAAACATGTGAAGTAAGAATAGATTAAACAATCACAAATAAGAAACACATATGAACACTAGGATTTAAGGTGGAAACCCAATGTTAAAGAAAACCATCATTTTTGTCCTCTCAGTCTTTAGTCTTATTATTATGGAAAACCTTTTACATTCTTGTACCCATTCCGAATGAAATCAATAAGGCTGCAACAGATCCTGGGGTTCGAGATCATGAAGAAGAAGATCCAATTGGGTCAAATGCGATGCCTCAGCTGGCACAAACCATGGTGGATCTTTTGAAAGCTAGGGATCAGTCTGATATAAGCTCAGGAGAAAATAAAAGATCACATGTGTCTGAAAGATCAGATTTCGAGAAGGAAAAATCCATGAGGAACAATGAGTTGGCCTTAGTTCCTTCTTCCCTGCATTCAGGGACTTGGCAGATTGTTCAAAAGAGAAAAGGAAAGCGTGAAAAGCCTAGCCCTGCTAGAAATATGTAATTTTTTGGGTAGCCTCACTACATTGTGTGCTTGAGCACACGTGACCAACGGGTGTCTTGAATGCTTAATTGCATCTGCAAAATGTAACTTTTCATTAATTATTAATAGAAAGTTGATGATTTTTTCTTAGGAAAAAAGAAAAAATACAAAACACTAAATCTAAAACTGGATTCTAAATAAAATATTATAACACTAAATCTAATTCTAAATTTTATATAAGATATTATCGAGAAAATAAGACCTCCTCATATTAGATAAATTTTAAGTAAGCACATTATTAATTTTAATTAGTTTAAGGGACATTCTTGTTGGTAAAAGTTTATATATTCAATTTCAATCTTAATAATTTGTTATCTTTCCTCAATGGTTTTAACAATTATGATTTTAATGCATTCTATTTACAAGACTTTATAAGTTGACCTTGGATTTTTTTTTCAAATAACGGTGATAATCGTTAAACTAGAAATTTGCCCCAAAAGGAGCAAGGAGAGGCCGATAAGATTGTTGAATTGGAAAAGTTGTACTTTGATTAGAAATAATAATTTTTGTATTAGATTTATATTGTTTAGCATGTTTGTGTTAATTTTATAATATATAACTAAAATTATAATTGAAATATTTCGATGATGCACAACACAAGAATCATGATGCTCTGACATTATAAGCTATGGGTGACTTGGTCCTCTTGTGCATTGTTCTTCATGACTTTCCCAGTGTCACATTCCTCTAAAACATCTTTTTATTTTAATAATGAATAAATAAATACCTTTTTATAAAATGTCCATAATAATATTACTTTTAAATATTCAATCTCTAAATAAGAACTTCCTGAACAACATTTATTATTATTGTTATTATTATTATATTATTGTATATAATTTTCAACCTTAATTATTATATTAATAATTTACATTACCAATTTTATAGTATTTTATATCTTATTTTAAAATCGACCCCTTCAATCAATACATTTGGATCAAAATATCTGATTCTACCACCAATAGGATCATTCTTGCAATCTACTATTTCGCTCCCATCAACTCTATATCATATAAGAAGAACAACCTGGACAAGAATTGTCCTTTAAATTCTTTAGGAAACGACATCTTCAACTTGAGAAATGATAATAATATCCTTTTACTCGGAGACTTTAATGCTAGAACTTCTACTAACCAAGCCATTACATTAAGCAAAAACTCTAACCTCAACCCCTTGTGGCTTGATGAAGATAGTAACTTATCTAATAAATTCAAGATAAAATCTGAAGACATTATCAAGAACTTATTTGGCACCGATCTCCTCAAACTTTGCAGTTCCGAGGACTTAATTATTTGTAATGGTATTAACAAGTTTCCCCTCTCTGGTCATATGACATGTTTCCATGTGCTCAGTAGCAGTATCATGGATTATGCTATTTCTAACATCCTCGTCCTCAACCATATTACAAAATTTGAGTTTCTTAATGGATTCGAGCTTGACTCTGACTAGAGACCTCTATCTCTATCCCTCAATCTTTCTATGCATACCACCCACATGCAAGAGATCAATGAAATAAAAATACACACTCGCTTTGATAGAAGTAAAACCATCCTCTTCTTAAGGGATTTATGCCCCATGAATTATAATAAAAAAATTGATCAAAATTATTACCATTTCACTACTATCCTTTCCAACACCATTAGCAATTTTTCTAATGAGATTTAGTTTAAGCAGTTTAATAGAACTTCAAATCCATGGTATGACAAAGATTTCAAGATGGCGAGGGAAGTGATCAGAGACGCTCCTAATGAAATCATTAAGATGCATAATATCAATGTATACAAAAATATCATCAAGAGGAAGAAAATATCATATATTAATAGAAGGCAAGATTATCTTCTCCACCTTTCCAAAGTCGTGCTGAAAATTTTTGGGCAGAATGTTCTTATCCGTAAAACCAAAGATAACCATTCTATCCCCTTAGCGAGATAACCAAATATAACCGAAGCTCAATAATGGTAAAGCTAAATATATTGAAGGAAAGCAAGCTGAGGTACTTAAAATGGGAAGATCTATCCCGATTCCTTATCTCCACAAGCTCCTCAATCTGGCTATAATGCATGGCTTTCCTCGACTTTGGACGCAAAGCCTTATTGTACCTATATTTAAAAATGGGGACAAGAGTGTTCCATTCAAATAAAAGAGTATTATTGTTATCCATATCCTGACCAAGCTTAATGGGCTCATTTTGGAGAAGAATTTTATCCTTTAGCTTGAAATCCAAGGAAAAAGAGCTAAAGGACAAGCTGGTTTTAGGAGACATCACTCAATTATTGACCATCTATTTACTCTTATAATCATTGAGGAGGAATGTCACAATATTAAATTATAACGCTTATGTTGCTTTGTGGACTTTAGAAGATATTTCGACACTGTCCCTTGGGATAAATTTTTGGATAAAATTAAAGAGATCATGGTCCCTGTTGAGCTAAGGATTGTTGTGATCCATCTCTACGAGACCGTCACTACCAAGCTTAAGACCAACAATGGGTGGTCTAAAGATATTAAATGCAATATTGGAGTTAATCAAGGGTGTTCCCTATCCCCTACCCTTTTTGGCATATACATAGATAAGCTAGAGGAGTGTCTATAAAATGCGGGTTGCAAGAGAACCGAGCTTGCTAGTGTTCTCATTACTCTTCTCCTCTATGTCGATGATATTGTTCTTCTTGTAAAAAACAATGATGACCTTGACAAGTAGCTCCATATTATTCATGACTACTTCTCTAAGATGGGTATGACAGTTAATACCAACAATACTAAAGTCATGATCATTAAATCCAAAAATATCACTGATGGTAGTTTCATGTATAATAACCAGTGCTTAGAGAAGGTTTCTTCTTATAAGTATTTGGGAATTTAATTCCCTCATCATCTCAACTAGAATTATAAAATCGAGAAAAGGATTATTAGGGGTTGGAAATCTTATTATGAGCTTGAAAATAATTATAAGTTAGTCGATATTTAAATTGGAGTAAAAAGGGGTTCCTCTTTAAGACCTTGGTCACCCCTGTTGTCTTATACGGATGTGAAGTTTGGGGTTGCAGTATATCCAAAGAGTCATGGAGGAAGTTTGAGATGATTCAAAATAAATTCATAACCTACAACCTTAAGATCAAGGGAAATAATCCGTGTCCTATCCTTATGATTTAATCTAGTTTATCCCCCATTGAAAGTGTGACTATGTTTAGATATCTAATTTATAATAAGAAGCTTAACAACATGCAATAAAAAAGGCTCCCTAAAATTGATTCTAACTGTACTCAAAACACTCACCTTTTCCTCAAGTGTGGGTGGCATATGGATGCCCTATCCTGGCTCAACCATTGGGGAATTAAGGAGGAGCTCAATTGGGAAGAAAAGATAATATCAAAAATACTATTACCTCCAAGTTTAAGGACAAGTTTTTGGAGGATCAAGAGTTGGAGGTTAAAAGGAAGCTAATACACTATAAGGAAGTGATCAACCCCACCCTTGATAATCAGAATTATCAAGGGTGGGTTGATCACTTCATATAGTGTGTGCTTCACTTAACCTCAACTCTTGATCCTCAAGCTTGTCCTTAAGCTCGAGATGTGTATTTTTGATATTATCTTTTCCTTCCCAATTGAAGCTCTCCATGATAGCCCCAATGAGATTGAGCCAGGATAAGACATCCGCCACCACCACCCACACTTGAGAAAAGATTGGTGTTTGAGTACAGTTAGAATCAATTTTTGGGAAGCCTTTGTGCATGTTGTTAAGCTCTTAATTATAAATTAGATATCTAAACATAGTCCCACACTTTTTCAATGGGATAAACTAGATTAAATCATAAGGATAGGACACAGATTATTTCCTTGATCTAAGGTTGTAGATTATGTTTAGATATCTAATTTATAATAAGAAGCTTAACAACATGCAATAAAAAAGGCTCCCTAAAATTGATTCTAACTGTACTCAAAACACTCACCTTTTCCTCAAGTGTGGGTGGCATATGGATGCCCTATCCTGGCTCAACCATTGGGGAATTAAGGAGGAGCTCAATTGGGAAGAAAAGATAATATCAAAAATACTATTACCTCCAAGTTTAAGGACAAGTTTTTGGAGGATCAAGAGTTGGAGGTTAAAAGGAAGCTAATACACTATAAGGAAGTGATCAACCCCACCCTTGATAATCAGAATTATCTATCCATGTTGTCGAGAAATAAGAAAAAAATCAACATCGCTAAGATAATAACTAATTCCCATGAGCTTCGGAGTGAGACTGGGTGGTGGTATATTCCCAAGACCCCTTGGAATTATAGAATCTATCATATTTATGATTATAAGTAGGTGGAATATGAAAAGAAATTCCTTTTATATTGCTTGAATCTTACTCACATTTTCCCTCAATTCCCTAACATCTGCCACCCTTCCAATCTTCTTGACCTATTAATCCAACCAACCTATAGTGATCATGGACAACTTATTTCCCTTCTCTTTAACCATAGAAACAAGATTTTGAATAATAAAACTTATATTCTTTCTCCTCTCTTAAGGTCTGATAGACCACATTGTTCTTAATGGATGGTAACCATCATCATCATCATCATCATCATCATTATCATATAATTCCATTTAAAATGTTAAAAAATTTAAAAATAATTATACAATTCAATTTATTATGACTAGTTATAAAAAGTTTCATACTTTAAAATATTATTTATAAAAATGTTAAAAATTATATTTAATAATGTCACCACTTATTTTTTTATTTTGTAAAATATTATTTACAAAACTATTAAAAATTATATTTAATAATGTGACCGTTTATCTTTTATTTTTTAATCTAAAAACATGTGATTGTACATTATTATTGTTAGCTTGTAATTGCAAATTGTAGTTGCTAATTGACTAGCGGATTCTATTTGTGATTGATATTCAATAAGACCGTTCTACCTTAAATTCCACAGAAGGAAAAAATAGCCCAAGTCAACAACTTTGGATCATAGGTACCAATTTTTACCAAGTTTGGCCGAATTGGGGAATGCAAAATTTCGGTAATAAAATTCCATTGGCATATTAATACACAGTTTTACTATATGCTAATATTGGGAAACCAAATGTTCTTGGTTTGAAAAAATTGAAAGAGGAACAAATTCTTGATAAAACTCATTTTGCTTTTTGGGAAACATTCTTTTGAAAGATAGAAATAACATGTGTTGTTTACTATGAAATCCTAAACACTATAGGTTGAGATTATTAGGTCCTTGTTCACTAAAATCATGAGGGTGGTGTTGATTATAGGAATTTATTTTTAATGGACCACAATTAAAAAATTAGTTTGTGAATATTATTGTTGAATAAATTTATATTATATAGTTAAGTGGTATGGAATTTTGTTTCATTACTTGAGACATAAATTTATGGATATATGGACTTGTAGGGCAGGGGAGGATGAGGAGAGTGAGATAGAGAGAGAGAGAGAGAGAGAGAGAGAGAGCGGGGAGGGGAGGGTGATGAGGAGGAGGATGGAGGGAGAGAGAGTGAGAGAGGGGAGGGAGCGTAAGGGAGGGAGGAAAATGGTGAGAGGTAGAGAGAGAGGGAGGGGAAGGGAGTGTGAGGTAGATAGAGAGAGGGGAGGCCCCTCCTCGTCATCCCTAGCTCTCTCTCGCTCTACCCCCCTCCCTCTACCTCTCCATCTATAACTATCCATCTCCTTCCCTCTCCCTCTATTTGTCCCTCCCTTAGCCTACCTCCAGATCCTCCTCCTCCTCCTCTATCTCTCTTCTCTTCTCGTCCTCCCTTCCTCCCTCTCTCCCTCTATCTATATCTCTCCTCCTCCTCCTCTCTTCTCATCCCCTCCCCTTCCTCCCCCCCCGGCTTACCTTCCCTTTCCCATTTTGCTCTCACTCTCCTCCTCCCCTTTCCTTCCCTCTCAGCCTCTCCCCTTCTCCCTCTCTATCTCCCTCTAGCTTTCCCTCACCCTCTCACCATTCATTGGCATAGTATTCCCCTTATCTCCCTATTTATCTCTCTCTCTCCCTCCCCTCTCCCTCCTCCTCCTCCTCCTCCTCTTCATCTCTTGCTTTCTCTTGCTCTCTTCTCCCTCAATCCACTCCCTCACCCCCTCCACTCCCCTAACCCCCTCCCCTCTCTCTATCCTCCTTCCATCTCTGCCTCCCCCTTATCCCTATCTATATCCCTTTCCATTTGCATCTTCCTCTCCCTTTCCCTCACCCTCTAACTATTCATTGCATAATATGCCCCCTCTCTCCCTCTTTCTCTCTCTCTCCATCACCCTCTCACTCCTCCTCCTCCTCCTTGTCTTCCTTTTGTCTCTTTCTCTCACTCTCTCCTCCTCCCTCCCTTCACTCCCTCACCCCCTCCACTCCCCTAACCCCTACCCTCTATCTTTCCTCATTCCATCTCTCCCTCCACCCTTCTCCCTCTCTATCTCCCTCTCCCTTTCCCTCACCCTCTCAACTTCCATTGGACTAACATGCCCCATCTCTCCCTTTTTCCCTCTCTATCCCTCTCTCTCTCCATCACCCTCCCCTCCCCTCTCTCTCCTCCTCCACCTCTTCCTCCTCCTCTGTCCCTCTATCTCACTCTCTTCTCATCCCATCCTCCTCTCCCCTATCTCCCCCAATCTCGCTCTCTCTACCCCTTTCTGTCCTCCTCCCTTCCTCCCTCCCATTCCCTCTCTCCCTCCCCCTTTCTACCTCTCTCTCTATCTTCCTCCCTTCCTCCCCCGACTTCTCTCTCTCCCTACCTCCCTCCCCACTTCTCCCTTTCTCTCTCCTCCTCTTAGTCCTACTCCCTTCCTCCCTCCCATTCCCTCTCTCCCTCCACCTTTCTCCCTCTCTCTATGTCGTCTTCCCTTCCCTCAACTTCTCTCTCTCCATACCTCCCTCCCCCCTTCTCCCTGTCTCTCTCTCCCCTCCATCCCTCCCCTTCTATCTCTTTCTCCAACCTTCTATCTCTCCCTCCCCCCTTACCCCTCCACTCACCTACCCTCCTCCCTCCCCTTCGCTCTCACCGTCCATCATTCTCTATCCCCATCTCTCTCTCTCTCTCTCTCTCTCTCTCCCCTTCTCCCTCCCCTATCCTTCCCTATCTCCCTCCCAACTTATACCTCTCTATCTCCCTCTCTATCATCCTTCCCTCCCTCCCTCCTTCCCTCCCTCGTCCTCCTCATCCTCCCTTCTCTTCTCCTCCCCCCCTCCCTTCTACTCCTCCCCTCCTTCACTCCCTCCATCCACCTCCTCCCTAGTCCTCGGCTCCCTCCTCTCCTCCCCCCCCCCCTCCCCTCCTCCTCCTCCTCCTCCCTCTATTACCCTCCCCTCACTCCCTCCCCTTGCTCATCCTCCTCCTCTCCCTCCCTCTCCTCTCCTCATCCTCATCTGTGTCCTTGTCCTCATCCTCCTCTCCTCAATTCTCCTCCTCCCGCCACTATCCTCCCATCTGTCCCTCTCCCTACTCCTCCTAATCCTCTCCCACCATCCCTTGCTCCTCCTCCTCCTAGTCCTCTCCCTCACTCCCTCCACTGCTCCATATCATTCTCCTCCTCCCTTAACTCCCTCTACTCCTCCTTCTCTTCCTCCCTCTCCTACCATCCCCTCCCTCCCTCCCCCTACTCTTCCTCCACCTCTCCCTACATCCCATACTCCTCCTCCTCCTCCCCTTCGGTCATCCTCCTCCTCGCCTCCCTCCCTCCCTCCCTCCCTCTGCCCCCGCCTCCTACCTCCCTCCCTTCTTCTCCTCCTCTCCCTTACCAAAAATTAATTTCTGTTCATAATATTCTATTTGAAGTAAAATAACAGTCATATTTAATCCATTCTTAATCAAGAGTCTAACCATTTGTCAACAACTAACACATTGGTTACAGTTTTCTAAATATTATTAACTATTTAATTTAATAAACTATGTTA
>JAXQQM020065512.1:107500-137500 GCA_034641835.2 Pinus albicaulis
GGCATTGGCGAGTTTTGGCATTTGGCATTTGGCATTTGGCATTGGTAAAGTTTCAGTAATTGACCTCTCCAACGTTCATATTTCAATTTTGTAGACTTGCAGCATTTTCATTATAAATTTTGTGTTACACGTCGAACATTTTAATTAGAATGTTTGTGTATGGCTGGATTATGTTAAAAATATCTCCGATCGTGAGCCACTTCTTTCAACCAGCTCTTCCTTTTCTGATCTGAACAGACCACTCCAATTAGATGAAACAATGTTCCACGGACCACTCCAACTGGTTGCAAAAACAACTAATCTCTCAAGTTGTTCAAACAGTGTTGCGTTTGATTTTATTTAGTTTTCTCTATAATATGGATATTTTCTTTATTTTTTAACCATTATAATATCTTAAATAAAACATTTGATTGCGTTGACCATGTCAGATTCGATATTCAACCTGCCATTTTAGAGAGCATATAGTTTAGTATTGAATATGCTTTAAATTTTGAAGAATGTTATTAATTATTTTGGAAATATTATAGTTATATGTTTATTATTTTAATATTTAAAATAAAGAATAGTTAAAATTTTTAATCACCCGTTACTTCATTTATAAATTATGAGAAAGATATTTATATATTTGGTATAAAATTAATCATATGTTGAAAATAAAGTAAATATTTCTCATGCTGTAAAATGTAGTCATATTTGTAAATTATAAAAAGTAAATATTTCTCATTTTGTAAAATATAGTTATATTTGTAAATTAGAAAATTGGTATTTGAGTATCTATTTACAATAAAATAAAGTAAATATTTCTCATATTGTAAAATGTAGTTATGTTTGTAAATTATAAAATTGGTATTTGAGTATCTATTTACAATAGGTATAATCAATTGTATAAAAGCTAAATATATATATATATATATATAGATTTCAAATATTTTTGCAAAGTGTGATTAAATTTTTATGATTAAAATGCTTGTGATATGTTTCATTTTAAAATTATATATTAATTTTTTAAAATTAATAATAATAATAATATAAAATAAAGTTATAATTTATTTATTGTTTTTATTATTTTTGGATAATATAAGTATATTATAAGCTAAATATTTTGATGCTTATTATGAATCAATGTTTGCTAAATATTATTAACTATTTAATTTAACAAACTATGCTAATGTACATGTATTTCATAATTTGAAGACATACAATTACCAATAAGAATCTAATAGTTTCCTTTTGTTTTATTCACATTACATCTTAATTAACAACACATTCATAACCATTATTAATTTAACTTTTTAATAAAAAAATATATAAAATCAAACTAATTAAACATATGTGATGCAAAAAATTTGAGGACATGTTATTATAATTTTATCATTTAATTGTTTTGGTAAGTAAGATGTTAAGTTCTAAATATGTTAAATGAGAGAATAATTTATTTTATTTATGTAAAATTGAGTAGAGAGACTACCAATAAGAATCTAATATTTTCCTTTTGTTTTATTCACATTACATCTTAATTAACAACACATTCATAACCATTATAACTTTAACTTTTTAATAAAAAATATATAAAATAAAACTAATTAAACATATGTAATGCATAAATTATGTAATGCATTCTCATGTTGTAAAATATAGTTATATTTGTAAATTATAAAATTGCTATTTGAGTATCTATTTACAATAAAACAAAGTAAATATTTCTCATGTTGTAAAATGTAGTTATGTTTGTAAATTATAAAATTGGTATTTGAGTATCTATTTACAATAGGTATAATCAATTGTATAAAAGCTAAATATTGTTTTTTTTCAAATATGTTTTCAAAGTGTGATTGAATTTTTATGATTAAAATGCTTATGATATGTTTTATTTTTAAATTATATATTAATTTTTTACAATTAATAATAATAATATAAAATAAAGTTATAATTTATTTATTTATTATTATTATTTTTGGATAATATAAGTATATCATAAACTAAATGTTTTGATGCTTATTATGAATCAATGTTTGCTAAATATTATTAACTATTTAATTTAATAAACTATGTTAATATATATGTATATCATAATTTGAAGACATACAATAACCAATAAGAATCTAATAGTTTCCTTTTGTTTTATTCACATTACATCTTAATTAAAGACATATTCATAACCATTATAACTTTAACTTTTTAATAAAAAACATATAAAATCAAACTAATTAAACATATGTAATTCTATCATTTAATTGTTTTCTTAAGTAAGAGGTTAAGTTGTAAATATGTTAAATGAGAGAATAATTTATTTTATTTATGTATAATTGGGTAGAGAGACTCATTCTTTTGGGAGTCTGAAGGCAATGTGTAAGCATGTCCTTACTCAACATGGAATATATGCATGTTACCTCTTAAAATATGAATACAATATACTCTAAATAGAAAAACATTGTTAGCTATAATGAAAAAGAAAAAAGGAATATGATATGCATGCTTAATTAGTTGTCCATATGACCTAATAAAATTTCATGAAAATTAATTAGTAGTAAACAAAAAAATTATGTGAGTACAATTTTTAAACCTTATATATTTAAAAAAATGTGTGAACAGGTGATAACAACTTCATATATATCTATAATGAGAAAAATGTTAAAAGAATATATTTTAAAGTATTATAAAATAAAAATGCCCCATGTGGGTTATGAATCCAATATTTTAATGTAAATTGATATTCACTTATACTTGAAAATATGGTAATAACCAGAAAAGCATTTCAATGCACATCTTTTGTAACCTCTATAGCATTCAAAAATAATATTTAAACAATGAAAAATTACATAGAAGAAATTTGATCCCTCTTGGCTCAATTTAGATCAGTGCTTAAAACATATCTATATTAATTCTTAAAATAATTGTTTTATATATGGGTTGGCTTGACCCTAGGAGTTTTAATGGTGTAACCGACCTCCTCAATCTACATAAATACGGGTTAATATAAAACAGATTCTTGAATCGGTTAAGACGAATAGTTGCTACGTATTAAAAAAAGGGACATGGCTTTATAGTGGGAGGAGATTGTCTCAAGAGAGATGGAAGTAGAAGCACCGCGTTTATTACCACAATGGGGCTGATCCATTCCAACTCATCCACTGGGAAAAGAAATCTCGCTACCAGATTCCATACTCGTTAGCAACACCACATTACCGTTCATTTCATATGAGAGAATGTCGCTGCCATTAAATTAGAAACAAGGGATTCGTAATGAGGCAATAGTTGTTAATCAAGGGCTTAAACGATTGGAAGGACTTCCCCTTGAAGCATCAACGATGGCGCAGAAGTGTAGAATACCAAGTGAGAATGTGTAGATGAACGTGGCCATCGATAATGTGAAATCCGAAAGGAAGGATCAACCTAAGAATAGGTATTCTTATTTGTCTTCTTTTCATGAGATTCGAGAGTGGTTTGGTAAGAATCTCTCTTTTAGTATATTGATGTTTCACGATAATAGTTTCATGATGATAGTTTTCAGGAAACTCATATGAGTATATGCATGCTCTTATCTTAACCTTTTCACTATAATTGAATATGCATTTATATTAGAGGATAGAAACTCTTGCATTCTTCAATGTGCATATGGCAATAATTTATGTATATTGGTTTGCCAATCTAATAGTAAATTATTGATATTTAATAATATATGATCAATGCAATATATAAAATATGCATTGATTTGCAACTATTAATGCTTTTGAATATTAAATTCAAAAGATAAATATAGAGTAAAATGTGGTTTTACTTATCAAGTAAAATTGTGTACTTTCATACAATAGTCCTTGTGCCATGATATGTCAGCATGCATAGGAATTTTTAATTAAAAGATGATTAACCACGTGATTTTGCGGTTATTTTCTAAAAATAATCCTTGTTGTCTTTTCTTGAAAAGACTCTTACTTTAATATTTTAGAAAGATAATGTTATTAGAGAGATAGAATGGTAAAAGGGAAACTTATTGGCTGGTTTTTGGAAAAGAATCCATGTTGTCTTTTCTTGAGAAGATTTCTATTATGTTATTCTTCGATATTATGCCAATATTTTACATAATAATTAAGAGTGGTAGTATTCTAAGAATATTTTTGTAAAAAGAATCCATGTTGTTTTAAAGATTGCTATTATGATAATCTTTTTTTTACCTGAAAAATAGTATTTCATGATGACAGAAATCTAAGAAGAGAATATATGTTTCCTACTATAAAGGAAGAGCTATCTCTCTTGCATGCACAAAGAGGGAGAGTTATCTCTCTTGCATGCACAAAGAATAGCCATTATGTTATAGAGGCGTGTTCTTTGCATGTATAAAGAAATGCTGAGCTATCTTAATATTTAGAAGAATATGTGAGTATCTTTATGATATCAAAACTAATATGTTAGTTTATGTTAGTTCCTTTGGAATAAGGTCATGCATAAGCATGCAATATATGTATTAACTTTTATTGAAAAATAATATACATATTTGTATGTAGAAAGATAGGTTGTAGTATTAAACTACATTGAATATGATTGTGTAGTATAATATTTGGAAAAGAAGACATGTATTTATACTCTTAATTGCATATTTTTACAAAAGGAAAACATATGTTTACATGTTCACTAGCATTGAGATTTCCTTTGGGAGGACTCCTGAAGGAAGCTACGTGCTTCGTTGGAGACTCTTTTGGAATCTATATGCATTTGCATGCATGAGAGCAACATTTGATATGTTAGATTTCATTCCATGTACTAAAAGTCATAGCTCAAGGGTTAGCTATTTTGATTAAAATATATAAATTGCATGCATGAGTAACATAACTAAGTATCAGTTTATTTTAAGGATATGCTGGGGAGATGTAGCTATTGTCTTGCAGTGCTTATGCGATGGAAACATTAGTTAATGTGATGACCTATAACCAGCACATGTGAGGTAGGTGTTGTTAAAGGAAGGATGTTAGGGTATTTTACTTGCATGACATGAATATACATGAGTAGGCGGAGAAACTACTATAGTATAGATATGTGAAATGATTTATTATACTTTATGAATCTTGACATCAATGTATGTTGAAGGTGACATTAGCAAGGAATAATGGTGATATGCATAAAGGAAATATTATGTTTAACCTGGTGGCAGGTAAATGACTCTGGTTCATGCAGATGAGTACGAACTACTGGATGATCCAGTGTATGATGGACCTTTGTAGGAACATCCATGCCACCAAGATGTGAAGATATGAAGATATGAAGACCAAAGGGTAAATGGTACCATATTTATTGAATGGCTTAAAGCTAGATATTTGTATAATTTCTTGTAAGATTTATAAAATATGGATAAGGGATGGTCTCCCTTATAAGCCATTGAGTGTGGGCTGATCACCCTCACGAGCGTTTAATAATAAAATTAAATGTTTGCTAGTTTTCACCCTACGGGGTTTCCAGGGTATATTGGTGTTCAATGATGTGATTGATTACTGTGTCAAGTTGATGATGTTGATTCCTTTCTTTTTATGATGTTCATAATGGTAAGTATGTAATGAATACATGAATAATGAAATGAGTGGATGGTTACATCATACAGTATTATGTTAATGTATTGTAATGGAGGATTGTTAATGGTTAAGGAGCTTACTATTATTATTCTAAAGTTACACTATGAACTGGTAAACATTCTATGTAATGATGAGTAAGGAATATTTAATAGTGAATGGATAGTTACCCATGAGTAACTTGTATAAAAAAAAATTAACTCCTTACATTTCCATGTGAAGTTAACGGTGTATGTTACAAGTGGTATCAAAGCTAAATGTTACAGCAGTGGCGCCTTTGGGATTTAGCAAAAATAAATTGAGAGATCCGAGATGAAAAGTGTGTATGTGAAGGAAGGCATCGCATCTCTAATCCATGTTGAATAAAGAGTTTCAAGAGATAAGTATTATTATCTTTCTTTCTTGAAACAATAGTTATTGCATTTATGGAAAGTACACTGCTTACAAAGTAAATACCTATTAGAGTTTCTTTAAAAAAAGATATGTATTTTCCATGTACGTAAAACTTCTATTGTTGTGTTGAAGTTGTCATGAAAGGAGATGGGATTTTGTTTTCTTGAAAAATGAAACATGTGTGTGTTTCTCTTGAAAATTTAAACTAATATACATTTGAATTTTTTGGGAGAGAAATATTTATATTTTGAAAATAATTCTTGCATGTGAATCTTGCAACTAAAAGAGACAAAAATAGAGTAAAACGTTGTTCTACTTAAGATGCAAGATTGTTTTAGTTCTTTTGGAAAGTAATAAAGCATTGCTAATATGATAATCTTTTAGAAATATATACCATGGTAAAAGACCAAACTACTCTACTAGTTTTGCTGAGAAGAACCCATGTGAGTTCTTGCAAAGATTATTAGTATGTATCTTGAAAGGTGTGAGTAGTAGTAAAACATAAATAAGTAAACATGCTTGCCTTTATATATCTTATTTAAGAAAAGATGAGAAGCTTGTTTTCTTTTAAAAGGGATGTCGCACTGGTGTGTTAAATGATAAGGAATCCAAGTTCTTTTCTTGAAAATGAATATAGGCTAAAGAGAATAATCTCTTGAATATACTACATTGCTAGATGGATTATGTCTACTTCTTGATTTAGCTATATTAAAGGTTAAGTTAACCTTGTTAGTGTTGCATAGTTTTTATGCATAAAAGAGGCTATCTATGGTAAATTCCTGGAAGCAAAGCATGAGCAACCTGCATGTAGATTCATAGAGGAACAAGTTTCTTTGCATGCAATAGTTTTATTAGATATCATCGGAAAGAACATAAGTATATATGTGGAAATGATAACATGTTTTGTTATCATACTTCAGAAAAGATTCTTTGGAAAAGAAGATGAATTACATGTACAAAAACTAAAGTGATATTTTGGTTTCCTTGAAATATATACATGGCTAATGTGGGTATAACATTTCGAGAATAAGGCATGTATTCTTATGTTTTATTCCATTAGTTTTATGGAAAAGAAAACCATGTTTTGCATGACTATTATGTTATATGTCCTCGAAGAGGAATCATGAGTTTGCCTACTCGATTATGTTAAGTACTCAGTTGGGAAATTAATATTTATGCATTTTATGCATTTTATGCATAGGAACAACAGTCAATGTGTTAGCTTTATTATATTTGCATGCTCCAAAGGCAAAAGATGAAGTGGTGGGTCTTTTGTAAAATTTTAAGTAAAATGAATGCACATTGTGTCATTTTCCATTAAAGGAATTTTCTGAACAGATATAGTGATTTGTCTTGTACGAATGGGTGCGTGTGTGAACGATGTCATCACAATGTGGGAGTTATTTGACATGAATTGATAATTACTTACTCACACTAATGTAGAGATGTTAGAAGAAAGCATGTTGTGACATTATATCCACATCTCATATATGCACATGAATAGGTGTTAAAGGATCATTCAAAGATTGATTATTTATTGATTAAGGTTTTATCTAATCATGCTATAAAATCTTATCGATGCTGCTAAAAGAAGACATTGTTGTTGAGGAGCAATGTGAATTTCCTGATCACGATGAGTACTGCAGTAGGGAGAGAAGTTCTTCAAATGAAATAAAGATAAGTATTTTATTTTATTTTAATTTAAGAAGTCTATGCATATGCATGTTGATTTCCTTTAAAGAAATGAATTGTTATATACATGGCATTGCATGAGATTAGCATCCATTTAAGAGAAATTCTTAAAAAAAGTACATATTATTATAATCTACTTTTTCCAGATAAGAATATGCATATGAGATTAATATGTGTATTATGCTTTATTTCTTTAGGAAATAAAGTATAACAGCATGAAAGAAAAATAGTTACTTTTCATTTGAGCTTGAAAAGAAGTAATTGTTTTTTCATGCAATAAAATTTCTAAGTTATCATGCACTACTTTAAAAAGGTGAATGTGTATAGTGATGGTGTGTGAAACTACTGCATGAATGCAAAAGATGAGGAAAGTCCTTATATAAGATGATATAGTGTTAAAATTAAATCGAATAAAGCCTCTTAATGGGTCAAGTTGTGAAACTTAACTAAGTGACTAGTTGACTAACTATTGTTTGCAAGAGTCGTCATGGATGCATTAAAACTATTGACTAGTTATGAATGAATAACTAATGAAAGTTATATGCACGAGTCAATTTTGACTAAAGCCATTTGAAATTTGTGAACAAGTGATTATGATAATTACTTCATATGTCAGTCTGTTGGAACAGAACATTATGGGAATTGGAAATGATTGCGTAAGATAATATGTGCTTGAGCAATGCAAATTTACGATTAGCATTGTTTCTTATAGTAAGCATGGGTAGCTTAATGGAAACAGAAAATATATAAAAATTGAAACATCGCAAACATTGCAATGTGAATTGCAACAGTAAACGTTAAAGTATCATGTTTTAATGTACAACACATGTATGTTACTTCCAGGGGGGAAGTTGTGACAACCTCATTAAAGTTAACTAGTATTAACTAGTTAAAGACAATTTGTTTAATTTTCTTCTATCTGGCAAGAAAAAAAAACTTAAATCATCACTATTGATAAAGCACATTATTTAATTTTCTGAAATTAATTAATGAAAATAAAATATTTTTTTAAGCTGATGGTAAAAATGTTTCTAAGAATAGGAGGTGGTTGGGGATAGTTGGAAAGACAGTTACCTACTCCTCTGAGGATAAAGCTAGATCCCCAGGGAGGAGTAGGCATTCTGTGAAATTGGTAAAGGGGGAGTATTTTCTAGAGCTGGTTGAGACCAGTTGAAAATAGCTTACAGCAACCCTTGTAAAGCCAAAAATATCTAAGTGTGACTGGATTGGCCATCCCGATGTCATAACAGAGGAATCCACTGTTAACTCATGGCACTGTCCAGATTCTGGAGCTAGGGGGCAAGTGGAGGACGTAATAGCCTCACTTGATTGTTGGGAGGACCACAGCTTGAAAGACTAAATTTCCAGATAATTATAAAGACATTTTAGTGTGGAAAAATTGATTGTCTGGATGTGAAAAATGACTCGATCCTATGGATTAGGATGAGCATTTTGTTTACCATTGTGGTTCTCATAGTGGAACAAGTTAAGTAAAAGTTATGTGTTATATTAAAATGAAGTTTTATAAGATTGTGTAAATATCCTATGTAGATATTAAGATAAAAGGAGCTTAGCGCTCGGAAAATGAATTACTGAATGTATAAGTTCATTTATATTATTACTAATTTGTTTGAATGTCTTAGTAGATGCTAGGATATGACCATGGTGCATTGATTGACCATTGGTATGCTTAGAGAGCTAGGTGCTCTCTGAGTACTTTTTGCAGTACTCTGTGGATGCCTTTAGCAGGAACTAAGACAGTGTGCACGTGATGCATTGATGAGAGGGTTGGTTCTCTCTGAGTACTTATGGGAGTACTTTGATTAAAAAAAAATCTATTTATATTGCAAGAATGTTTGATAGTTGCAAGTATTTTCATTTCATTGAAACTATGTGACTAACATGATTGAATGGTTAGTCATACATTATAGGCTCTTTCCAGGAAGTATTTATGGGTGTTCAACCATTCTATGAGAGCTTGTGTAAAATCCATCATATATTTCAATAGTAATTGGTAAGTTCGTATAGATATTTTTCTATACTTTTTTATGAATTGAATAAGTAATAAGTAGTTAGAAATGAAAATGAAATATTCTTTGTGCTATACATGCTTATGAATATGGATAAAAACATTATTGTTTCAAATAATGGAATTTAAGGAAACGAAAGTGTTTCATTGCCAAGGGGAAGGAGCCCCTTTGGGTTGTTTATATTATTATATCATGAGTATAAGTTTAAATTTCAGTGACAGAAGCACACCGAGGACGGTGTTCTCTTAAGGGGGGGAGTATGTAACCGACCTCCTCAATCTACGTAAATTAATATGGTAAATATATTTGGAGTTTAACTGTTTAATAAAGAAACTAAAGAATCGGTTTAATATAAAACAGATTCTTGAATCGGTTAAGACAAATAGTTGCTACGTATTAAAAAAAGGGACATGGCTTTATAGTGGGAGGAGATTGTCTCAAGAGAGAGGGAAGTAGCAGCACCTCCTTTATTAGCACAACGAGGCTAATCCATTCCAACTTATCCACTGGGAAAAGAAATCTCACTGCCAGCTTTCATACTCGTTAGCAACACCATATTACCGTTTATTTCAAATGAGAGAATTCCACTGCCATTATATTAGAAGAAAGGGATTCGTAATGAGGCAATAGTTGTTAATGCATGGCTTAAACGATTGGAAGGACTTCCCCTTGAACCATCAGCGATGGCGCAGAAGCGCAGAATACCGAGTGAGAGTGTGTAGATGAACGTGGCCATCGATAATGCCGAATCCGGAAGGAAGGATAAACCTGAGAATAGGTAATTTTGTTTGTCCTCTTTTCATGAGATTCAAGAGTGGTTTGGTAAAAATCTCTCTTTTAGTATATTTATGTTTCATGATAATAGTTTCATGATGATAGTTTTCAGGAAAATCATATGAGTATATGCATGCTGTGATCTTAACCTTTTCACTATAATTGAATATGCATTTATATTAGAGGATAGAAACTCTTGCATTCTCCAATGTGCTATTAGCATATGACAAAAATTTATGTATATTGGTTTGCCAAACTAATAGTAAATTATTGATATTTAATAATATATGATCAATGCAATATATAAAATACGCATTCATTTGCAACTATTAATGCTTTTGAATATTAAATTCAAAAGATAAATATAGAGTAAAATTTGGTTTTACTTATCAGGTAAAATTGTGTACTTTCATACAATAGCCCTTGTGCCATGATACGTCATCCTGCATAGGAATTTTTAATTAAAAGATGATTAACCACGTGATTTTGTGGTTATTTTCTAAAAAGAATCCTTTTTTTCTTTTCTTGAAAAGACTCTTACGTTAATATTTTAGAAAGATAATGTTATTAGAGAGATAGAATGGTAAAAGGGAAACTTATTGGCGGGTTTTTGGAAAAGAATCCATGTTGTCTTTTCTTGAGAAGATTTCTATTATGTTATTCTTTGCTATTATGCCAATCTTTTACATAATAGTTAAGAGTGGTAGTATTCTAAGAAGTTTTTGGTAAAAAGAATCCATGTTGTTTTAAATATTGCTATTATGATAATCATTTTTTTACAAGAAAAATAGTATTTCATGATGATAGCAATCTAAGAAGAGAATATGTGTTTCCTACAGTAAAGGAAGATCTATCTGTATTGCATGCACAAAGAGGGAGAGTTATCTCTCTTTCATGCACAAAGAATAGCCATTATGTTATACAGGTGTGTTCTTTGCATGTATAAAGAAATGTTGAGCTATCTTAATATTTAGAACAATATGTGAGTATCTTTATGATATCAAAACTAATATATTAGTTTATGTTAGTTCCTTTGGAATAAGGTCATGCATAAGCATGCAATATATGTATTAACTTTTATTGAAAAATAATATACATATTTGTATGTAGAAAGATACGTTGTAGTATTAAACTACATTGAGTATGATTGTGTAGTATAATCTTTGGAAAAGAAGACATGTATTTATACTCTTAATTGCATATTTTTAAAAAAGGAAAACATATGTTTACATGTTCACTAGCATTGAGATTTCCTTTGGGAAGACTCGCTAAGGAAGCTATGTGCTTCGTTGGAGACTCTTTTGGAATCTATATGCCTTTGGATGCATGGGAGCAATGTTTGATATGTTAGATTTCATTCCATGTACTAAAAGACATAGCTCAAGGGTTAGCTATTTTGATTAAAATATATAAATTGCATGCATGAGTAACATAACTAAGTATCAGTTTATTTTAAATATATGCTTGGGAGATGTAGCTATTGTCTTGCAGTGCTTATGCGATGGAAACATTAGTTAATGTGATGACCTATAACCAGCACATGTGATGTATGTGTTGTTAAAGGAAGGATTTCAAGGCACTTTACTTGCATGACATGAATATACATGAGTAGGTGGAGAAACTAATATAGTATAGATATGTGAAATGATTTATTATACTTTATGAATCTTGACATCAATGTATGTTGAAGGTGACATTAGCAGGGAATGATGGTGATATGGATAAAGGAAATATTATGCTTATCCTGGTGGCAGGTAAATGACTGTGGTTCATGCAGATGGGTACGAACTACCGAATGATCCATTGTATGATGGACCTTTGTAGGAACATCCATGCCACCAAGATGTGAAGATATGAAGATATGAAGACCATAGGATAAATGGTACCATATTTATTGAATGGCTTAAAGCTATATATTTGTATAATTCCTTGTAAGATTTATAAACGATGGATTAGGGATGGTCTCCCTTATAAGCCATTGAGTGTGGGTTGATCACCCTCACGAGCATTTAATAATAAAATTAAACATTTGCTGGTTTTCACCCTACAGGGTTTCCACGGTATATTGGTGTTCAATGATGTGATTGATTACTATGTCAAGTTGATGATGTTGATTCCTTTCTTGTTATGATGTTCATAATGGTAAGTATGTGATGAATACATGAATAATGAAATGAGTGGATGGTTACATCATACAGTATTATGTTAATGTATTGTAATGGAGGATTGTTAATGGTTAAGGAGCTTACTATTATTATTCTAAAGTTACACTATGAATTGGTAAACATTCTATGTAATGATGAGTAAGGAATATTTAACAATGAATGGATAGTTACCCATGAGTAACTTGTATAAAAAAATTTTAACTCCTTACATTTCCATGTGAAGTTAACGGTGTATTAGTTGAACTATTTTTCTTTAACATTAATTGGTGTTTAGATAGTTTCACTTAGGCATGGGAGAGTTGAATATTTTGGATGGTGATAGTTCAATTATTTTTCGTTAAACCAAAAAAATCCACAAACTTTCAAAAATAACACTAAAAAAAACTTATATTAAAATTAAATTATAATTAATAAAATATTTAATAATATTCAATTAAATTTATATAAATAATTGATTCAAGGGATTAGTTGAACTAGTTTTCTTTAACATTAATTGGTGTTTAGATAGTTTCACTTAGGGATGGGAGAGTTGAATATTTTGGATGGCGATAGTTCAATTATGTTTCGTTAACATTAATTTGTATTTAGAAAGTTATACTTATATATAGGAGAGTTTAATATTTTGCATGGCGTGAATTAGTTTACACCGATAAATTTATTAAGGATTAAGGATATTATTGACAAATAAATTTATTAAGAATACTATTGACAAATGTAAAAATTATATCAATTTTTTCTAAAAACTTAAGAATTTAGTTTTAGTATAGGAAAATTTTAAAATGTTATATTTATACCATGAGTGTAAAAGAAAATCTTATTTTCAAATTGACACAAATGTTTGAGAATATTATTGTAAAATTCTTCTAATCTATAATAATTATATATAGATTCTAGAATTTTTAGTGATATTCTAGGAAAATTAGTAGAATGAAAAATAGTATTCGCTAAAATAAAAAATATTATTCCTTAGAATTCGACTTGGTACTTGGAATGGGCCATGAATGAAAATAGTAAACAACGAAAATAGAGTTTCTTTTTTTCCCTCCTAGGCTCATTTTTAAAAATTTCAATAATCTCAACCTTTTTAAAATGGGTTAAGATTAAGAAGAAATGGAATAAGATTAAGAAGAACTAAGTTTTTATCCATCACATTGAACTATATTTTTTTGAGAAATTTCTAGTCAGTTTGGAAAAAAAATTATGAAAAGAACTTCCTTTTTAGCATATTTTTAATTACTCCATTAGGGTCATAGTATTATTTATTTATTTATTTTTAGCTAAAAATGATCATCTTATTCAAATATATTTTAAAAGTAAATTATTTTTATTCAAATAACTAATAATTAAATTGGAAAAAAATGAATAACAACACAAGCTAGGTAATTTACTAATAAAAAAACATTCTAAAAGGACATTTAATTATAATTTTGAAAATTAACCTAAATTGAAAATAATTAAAAGTTGAGTGTGGAAATAAATGGTTTAAATTGCATGAATCTATTAGATTTTGAAATTGTTTTATGTTGTGTCAATTACTTTTTCTTGATTCAATACTTCAATTAGCAATGTTTTGAATTACAATTAGTCTCTCTCCGACACTATCTCTCCCACTCTCTCTCTCTCTCTCCCTCCCGCTCCCTCCCGCTCTCTCTTTCTCTCTCTCTCTCTATCCATCTCTATCTCTCTCTCTCCCTCTCTCTCCCTCTCTCTCTCCCTCGCTCCCTCTCTTTCTCTCTCCCTCTCTCTCCCAACCCCCCCCCTCTCTCTCTCTCTCTCCCCCCCTCTCTCTCTCTCTCTCCCCCCCTCTCTCTCTCCATCTCTCTCCCTCTCTCTCTCCATATCTCCCTCTCTCTCCCTCTCTCTCTCCCTCTCTCTCTCTCTCCCTCCATATCCATTTCCCTCTCTCTCTCCCTCTCTCTCTCTCTTCCTCCCTATCCATTTCCCTCTCACAACCCCTCCCGCTCTCTCCCCCTCCCTCTGTGACCCTCCCTCTCCTTCCTTTCATCTATCTGCCTCCCTCTCTCCCTCTCTCTCTCTCCCTCCCTCTCCCTCCCTCCCTCTCCCTCCATCTCTCACTCCCCTTATTTCTCCTCTTTGACACACTCTCTCTCTCTTTGACATTGTCTTTCTCTCTGTCTCTCTATCTCTGACATTCTCTCTCTCTCTCTCTCTCTCTCTCTCAATCTGACATTCTCTCTCTCTCTCTCTCTCTCTCTCTCTCCCTTTCCCTCTCTGTGCATCTCCCTCTCCCTCTCTCCCTCTCCCTCTCCCTCTCTCTCCCTCCCTCTCTCTCTCCATCTCCCTCTCTCCCTCTCTCTCTCTCCATTTCACTCTCACTCCCACTCCCTCTCTCTCCCCCTCCCTCTCCCTCCCTGCATCTATCTCCCTCCATCTCCCTCTCCCTCTCTCTCTCCCTCCCACTCCCTCCCTCTCTCTCTCTCCCTCCCGCTCCCTCCCTCTCTCTCTCCCTCCCGCTCCCTCCCTTTCTCTCTCCCTCCCGCTCCCTCTCTCTCTCACCCCCTACCCCT
The DNA here is from genome assembly GCA_034641835.2 of Pinus albicaulis. Classification (NCBI taxonomy): domain Eukaryota; kingdom Viridiplantae; phylum Streptophyta; class Pinopsida; order Pinales; family Pinaceae; genus Pinus; species Pinus albicaulis. The sequence goes on from JAXQQM020065512.1 coordinate 122,641, forward strand.
ATCTCTCTCCCACTCTCTTCCTCTACCTCTCTCTCTCTCTCCCTGCCGCTCCTCCTCCCTCTATCTCCCCCTCGCTCTCTCTCTCTTTCTCCCTTCTGCTCCCTCTTTCTTTCTCTCCCTCCCTCCCTCTCTCTCTAACTCTCCCTCCCACTCCCTCTCTCTCTCTATCTCTCTCACTCCCATTTTGTTCGACCCCCTCCTGCTCCCTCTCTCTCACTCCCCCTCCCTCTATCTCCCTCCTTCCATCTCCCTCCTTCCCTCTCAATATCTCTCTCTCTCTCTCTCTCTCTCTCTCTCTCTCTCTCTCTCTCTCGCTCCCTCTGTCTCTCCCTCCCGCTCCCTCTCTATCTCTCCCCTTCGCACTTCCTATATCTCTCCCCCTCCCTCTATCTTCCTCCCTCCCTCTCCCTCCTTCCCTCTCCCTCTCTATCTCTCCTTCTCCCTCTCTCTCTCTCTCTCCCTCTCCCTCTCCCTTCCTCTCTCTCCCTCTCTCTCTCCCTCTCCCTCTCTATCTCTCCTTCTCCCTCTCTCTCTCTCTCTCTCCATCTCCCTCTTCCTCTCTCTCCCTCTCTCTCTCCCTCTCCCTCTTTCATCCCCTCCCTATATCTCCTTCTCACTCTCTCCCACTTTCTCACCCTCCCTATATCTCCCTCCCTCTCCCTCTCTCTCTATCCCTCCCTCTCCTTCTCTCTCTCTCTCTCTATCTCTCTCTCTCTCTCTCTCTCATGCTCCCTCCCTCTATCCCTCCTACTACCTCTCTCTCTCTCTCCCTCCTGCTCCCTCTCTCTCTCTCTCTCCCTCCCGCTACCCCCCTTCCTCCCTCCCTCTATCTTCCTCCCTCTCCCTATCTCTGTCCCCCCCTCTCCCTCTCTCTCTCTCTCTCTCTCTCTCTCTCTCCCTCGCTCCATCTCTCTCTCTCTCTCCATCTTGCTCCCTCTCTCTCCCTCCCGCTTCATCCCTCTCTCCCTCCAACTCCCTCTCACTCTCTATCTCTCTCTCTCTTTCTCTCTCTCCCGCTCACTCTCGCTATCTCCCTCCCTTCCCTCTCTCTCTCTCTCTCTTCCTCCCTTTCCTCCCTCTATCTCCCTCCCTCTCCCTCTCACTCTCTCCCTCCTTATCCCTCTCGCTCTCTCCCTCTCGCTCTTTCCCTCTCTCCCTCCTACTTCCTCTCTATCTCCCTCCCCCTCTCCCTCTCTCTCCCTTCCTCCTTCCCTCCCTCTCTCTCTTACTCTGTCTCTTCCTCCCTCCCTCCCTCTCTCTCTCTCCCTTTGTCCCTCCCTCCTCAACATCCTCTTTCTCTTGCGCTATCTCCACCCATCGTGCCACTCACCCTCCCTCTCCCTCTCTCACTAGTTCTCTCAATTTATCTCTCTCTCTCCCTCCTCTCTCCTACCTCCCTCTCTTGCCCCTATCTTTGTCTCCTTTAATTTCTCCATTCTCCCTTTAGCTATTTCTCCTTAATTTTCTCTATTTCCCTCTCATTTTTCATCTCCCCACATACATCCCTTTAATTCTCACTTTGTGTGTGTATCTCTCTCTTGGGCACCCTACCCCTCTCTCCTTCAATTTCCTCTGTCTCCTTCACCTCTTTCTCCCTTCCCTTTCTCCCTTTTGCTCTCTCTTTGTTACCTCTACCCCTTGCGTCCCCTTCCACGTCACTTTGTGTGTGTTTCTGTCTCTTACTAGGTCACTTTCTTCCCCATCCACTTTTAAAAGGTGCAATATTACAAAATAACAAAAAAATCCATTTTAAGATATTAAAATTTAAATATAAATAAAACTAAAAATAATAAAATAATTTCTCTAAACAGAATGCAAACAAAAATGTGAGTATCATATGTAAACAAAAGCATCGCCTAACTAGGAAGCGGAGTATGCAAATAGAAACCTGAGTATGGTGTTATTAACTCTAATTAGAAACATCTTTGCGAATAGAAATTTGTGATATGAAATTAACCTAATAAATTTAATTCAACAATCCTTGTAACTCTTTACCATTAAAATAATAAAGAACTATTTCAACACTGAAATCTTCAAGTATATCCTTCAACTTAAAAAAATCATTGAAATATATCCCTAAATTTAAAAAAAAAAAATCAGTGAAGTGTATAAAGAACTATTTCAACACCGAAATCTTTAACTATATCCTTCAACTTCAAAAAATCAATGAAATATATCCTTCAATTTCAAAATAAATTTAGTGAAGCGTGTAGCAAATGACAATAGCATAGGCAACTTGTGCTTACCTTAATAGCATTGATTGCAGCTCACGCTTTATCCATATAGCGGTCGGCCTATGGTCTTGTGATCAATGGCCTTCCTCAATGTTACCTCTCAAGCGGTGGAACATCCTTATTCAAAAGAAAATCCTCAATGGACTGATGTTCCCTCCACCAAACGTAACCCACCATGGACTCTCGTTGCCGCTACCAAATACAACCCATCACAGACTCTTCCCACTGCACACATATAAACAGAGAGCGCAGGAAGTTGCTTGGGAGAGAAGTGGAGAGAAATATCTAAACCACAATGAAATTTAAATTGCATTTCAACTTGAGGCATTTTTTTACCTACATCTTTTTTGCATGTTCGACGAAGCTCTTCAGCCATTCATTCAGGCCACGCTCAACTTTAATTCGGCATGCTTGGTTTTATTTTATCTTTGGTTTAAACGACAAAAGTTTGTTATCGCCACTTTCGTTCCTGTTCTTCATCACGTGCAACCTTTCACTTCATCTAAATTTTGTGTTACACGTCGAACATTTACAATTAGAATGTTTGTGTATGGGCGGATTATATTAAATATCTCCGAGCGCACAAAACTGCTTCAACTAACTCTTCCTATTACGAAATTTGAGCAAGGAAAACAGACCACTCAATTAGTTGAAACAATACAATGTTCCACGTGCCACTTTTAGGCTCAGCTTGGTTGCAAAAACAACTAAGTTGCGTTTGATTTTATTTATTTTTTTCTATAATATGGATATTTTCTTATCTTTTAACCATTATAATATCTTAAATAAAACATTTGATTGTGTTGACCATGTCAGATTAAATATTCAACCTGCCATTTTAGAGAGCATATCATTTAGTACTGAATATGCTTTAAATTTTGAAGAATGTTATTAATTATTTTGGAAATATTATAGTTATATGTTTATTATTTTAATATTTAAAATAAATAATAATTAAAAATTTTAATCACATGTTACTTCATTTATAAATTATGAGAAAGATATTTATATATTTGGTATAAAATTAATGATACTTTGAAAATAAAGTAAATATTTCTCATGTTGTAAAATGTAGTTATATTTGTAAATTATAAAAAGTGAATATTTTTCATGTTGTAAATATAGTTATACTTGTAAATTATAAAATTGGTATTTCAGTATCTATTTACAATAAAATAAAGTAAATATTTCCCATATTGTAAAATGTAGTTATGTTTGTAAATTATAAAATTGATATTTGAGTATTTATTTACAATAGGTATAATCAATAGGTATAATCAACTTTATAAAAGCTAAATATTTTTTTTTTTTTTAATATTTCTGCTAAGTGTGATTGAATTTTATGATTAAAATGGTTGTGATATGTTTTATTTTTAAATAATATATTAATTTTTTACAATTAATAATAGTAATAATAATAATATAAAATAAAGTTATAATTGATTTATTTTATTATTATTTTTGGATAATATAAGTATATCATAAGCTAAATGTTTTGATGCTTCTTATGAATCAATGTTTGCTAAATATTATTAACTATTTAATTTAATAAACTATGTTAATATATATGTATTTCATAATTTGAAGATATACAATAACCAATAAGAACCTAATAGTTTCCTTTTGTTTTATTCACATCACATATTCATTAACAATATATTCGTAACCATTATAACTTTTACTTTTTAATAAAAAATATATAAAATCAAACTAATTAAACATATGTAATGCATAAATTTGAGGACATGTTATTATACTTTTATCATTTAATTGTTTTGGTAAGTAAGAGGTTAAGTTGTAAATATGTTAACTGAGAGAATAATTTATTTTATTTATGTATAATTGGGTAGAGAGACTCATTCTTTTGGGAGCCTGAAGGCAATGTGTAAGCATGTCCTTGCTCAACATGGAGTTGATACATGTTACATCTTAAAATATGAATACAATATTCTCTAAAGAGAAAAACAATGTGAGCTATAATAAAAAAGAAAAAAGAAATATGATATGCATGCTTAATTAGTTGTCCATATGACCTAATAAAATTTCATGAAAAGTAATTAGAAGTAAACAAAAAATTATGTGAGTACAATTTTTAAACCTTATATATTTAAAAAAATATGTGAACAGGTGATAACAAATTCATATATATCTATAATGAGAAAAATGTTAAAAGAATATATTTTAAAGTTTTATAAAATAAAATGCCCCATGTGGATTATGAATCAAATATTTTAATGTAAATTAATATTCACTTATACTTGAAAATATAGTAATAACCAAAAAACCATTTCAATGCACATCTTTTGTAACCTCTATAACATTCAAAAATAAGATTTATATAATGAAAAAATACATAGAAGAAATTTGATCCCTCTTGGCTCAAGTTAGTTCAGTGCTTAAAACATATCTATATTAATTCTTAAAACAATTGTTTTATATATGGGTTGGCTTGACCCTAGGAGTTTTTAAATGGGTTGGTTTGACCCTAGGGGTTTTAATGGTTTACATAATTGTTGAGCGGAGTTGGGTCCCTTGTTACACAAACAAGGGGACTGCTACATCAATGTTTGGTTTGGTCATGACCTTAAAATTGGATGATAATAATAATAATTATACAACTTGAGTGATCCTAATGGTTAACAACATGTCTCTCCTCCTAAGAAATCGTAAGTTCAAAGCTAGAGAGTGTAGAGTGTGGATTTTAGAAAAAATAAGCAAAAAAATCCACAAACTTTCAAAAATGACACTAAAAACAATTTATATTAAAATTAAATTATAATTAATAAAATATTTAATAATATTCAATTAAATTTATATAAATAATTAAAAAAAAAATATTTTAAATGCAAATTTTGACACTTATTAATGAATTAAATATGAAAATAAAATACCTAATAAAATGACTATAAAAATCTAAAAATATGGAGGGTGTTTCCACTTTGACCACTGCTATGACTAGTATTTCAAGGGAGGTTATTTATTGATTTACTAATTACACATGAGTATAAAAATCTAAATATATGGAGGGTGTTTCCACTTTGACCACGGCTATGACTAGTATTTCAAGGGAGTTTATTTATTTATTTACTAATTACACTTTGATTATATATTATCATTTGTCTCATTCATCACTTTATCATTTCCTAGAATTTAAAATTTTAAACAATGTATAACAAAATATTATTATAGTCTAATTCAAGGGATTAGTTGAACTAGTTTTCTTTAACATTAATTGGTGTTTAGATAGTTTCACTTAGGCATGGGAGAGTTGAATATTTTGGATGGTGTTAGTTCAATTAGTTTTCGTTAACATTAATTTGTATTTAGAAAGTTATACTTATATATAGGAGAGTTTAATATTTTGGATGGCGTGAATTAGTTTACACGGATAAATTTATTAAGGATTAAGGATATTATTGACAAATAAATTTATTAAGAATAATATTGACAAATGTGGAAATTATATTAGTTTTTAATAAAAACTTAAGAATTTAGTTTTAGTATAGGAAAATTTTAAAATTTTATATTTATACCATGAGTGTAAAAAAAAATCTTATTTTTAAATTGACACAAATGTTTGAGGATATTATTGTAAAATTCTTCTAATATATAATAATTATATATAGATTCGAGAATTTTTAGTGATATTTTAGGAAAATTAGTAGAATGAAAACAGTATTCGTTAAAATAAAAAATATTATTTCTTAGAATTCGGCTTGGTACTTGGAATGAGCCATGAATGAAAATAGTAAACAACGAAAATAGAGTTTTTTTTTAACCCTCCTAGGCGCATTTTTTAAAATTTCAATAATCTCAACCTTTTTAAAATGGGTTAAGATTAAGAAGAAATGGAATAAGATTAAGAAGAACTAAGTTTTTATCCATCACATTGAACTATATTTTTTTGAGAAATTTCTATTAAGTTTGGGAAAAAAATTATGAAAAAAATTTCCTTTTTATCATTTTTTTAATTACTCCATTAGAATCACAGTATTATTTATTTATTTATTTTTAGCTAAAAATGATCATCTTATTCAAATATATTTTAAAAGTAAATTATTTTTCTTCAAATAACTAATAATTAAATTGGAAAAAAATGAATAACAACACATAAAAGGAGAAAGGGACAAGCTAGGTAATTTACTAATAAAAAAAACTTTCTAAAAGGACATTTAATTATAATTTTGAAAATTAAATTAAATTGAAAATAATTAAAAGTTGAGTGTGGAAAAAATGGTTGAAATTGCATGAATCTATTAGATTTTGAAATAGTTTTATGTTGTGTCAATTACTTTTTCTTGATTCAATACTTCAATTAGCCATGTTTCGAATTACAATTAGTCTCTCTTGGACACTATCTCTCTCTCTCTCTCTCTCTCTCTCTCCCTTTCCATCCCTAGGGGTGTTACACTATCTATCTCTCTCTCTCTCTCTATCTCTGACATTCTCTCTCTCTCTCTCTCTCTCTCTCTCTCTCTCTCTCTCACTTTCCCTCTCCCGCTCTTGCTCTCCCTCTCCTGCTCTCCCTCTCCCTCTCTCTCTCTCTCTCTTTCTCTCTCTCTCTCTCTCTATATATATATATATATCTCCATCTCCATCTCCCTCTCTCTCTCTCTCTCTCTCTCTCTCTCTCTCTCTCTCTCTCACTCCTACTCCCACTCCCTCTCCCTCCCTGTCCCTCTATATCCCTCCCTCTCCCTCCCCGTCCCTCTATATCCCTCCCTCTCCCTCATTCCATCTATCTCCCTCCCACTCCCTCTCTCTCTCTCCCTCCCTCCCACTCCCTCCCTATCTCTCTATCCCTCCATCCATCTCTCTCTCTATCCCTCCCTCCCTCTCTCTATCCCTCCCTTCCTCCCTTAATCTCGCTCCCTCTCTCTCTCACCCCCTACCCATATCTCTCTCCCACTCTCTTCCTCTCCCTTTCTCTCTCTCTCCTTCCCAATCCCCCTCCCTCTATCTCCCCCTCACTCTCTCTCTCTCTCCCTCCCGCTCCCTCTTTCTTTCTCTCCCCCCCTCCCTCTCTCTCCATCTCTCCCTCCCACTCCCTCTCTCTCTCTCTCTCTCTCCCTCCCACTCCCTTTGACTCCCTCCCACTCCCTCTCTCTCTCTCTCTCTCTTCTTCCCTCTCTCTCTCTCTACGTCCCTCTCTCCCTCCCTCTCCCTCTCCCTGTCTCTCCCCCTCTCTCTCTCTCCCTTATTCTCTCCCTCCCTCCCTCGCTGTATCTCCCTCCCTTTCCCTCTCCCTCTCTCTCTCCCTATCTCTCTCTCCCTCCATCTCCCTATCTCTCTCTCTCTCCCTCTCTCCCTCCCACTCGCTCTCTCTCATGCTCACTCTCTTTCCCTCTCTCCCTCTCTCTCTCTCTCTCTCTCTCTCTCTCCCTCCTGCTCCATCCCTCTCTCTCCTCCTCCCCCTCCCTCTCTTCCCCCCTACCTCTATCTCCCTTCCTCCCCCTCCATCTCTCTTTCCCTCCCTCCCTCTACCTCCCTCCCCATCCCTCTTGCTCTCTCCCCGCCTCCCCCTCCCTCCCTCCCTCTCTCTCTCCCCCCCTCTCTCCCTCATGCTCCATCTCTCTCTCTCTCTAACAATGTTACCGATGAAATAGGTAACCGCAATGTTACCTACTTTTTCTTGGTAGCATAAAAAGCACCCGATTTTGAAAAGTGGTGATGCAGAATCAACATTTTTTTTTTGTGCACATTTTTGAGACTCTAATATTTTTATTTATGAAGCATGGATATTTGTTTTAAAATGTCAGTGAATTTCATGTTAATTTTGAAATGTATTGATGCAGCATCAACTTTTTTTTTAGAGTGGTGATTTTCATGCTAATTTTGAAACGTATTGATGCTGCATCAACTTTTTTTTTTAGAGTGGTGATTTTCATGCTAATTTTGAAACGTATTGATGCTGGATCAACCTTTTTTTTTAGAGTGGTGATTTTCATGTTGGTAATAAAACACAAAACTTAGATAAAAAAATATATATAAAAACAATAAAAAAAACCCAATAAAAATTAAAAAAAAACAAAAATAGGTCGTAAAAATAAAAAATTTAAACAAAAATAAATAAATAAAAACAAAAATATTTGAAAATTATATCAATGGAAATGACAAAATTTGAAAAAAAAAACACATAATTTAAAGAAAAAAAACAAAAATTGACCCAAAAAAAAAAAAAAACATCAAAAACATTTTTTTGTGACTTATTAAAAAAAAAACCATCTTAAAAAAAAAAATTAAAAAAAATAAAAAAAAATTAAAATTACAAAATTAAAATTTAGATTAAAAAAAAATTAAAAAGAAAAAAAAGAAAAAAAGAAAATTAAATTTAGAAATTAAAATTAATAATAATAATAATAATAATAAGAAAAAAATACAAATTTTAAAATTAGCAAAAAAAGAAAAAAAAATTCAAAAAGAAAAAAACAAAAAAAAAGTCAGTAAAAAACAAAAAAAAATGAAAAAAACCACATGCAAATAATTAAAAAACAAATACACATAAATTTAGTGCTTTTTTTTTAATGAAACAATTTATAGATTTTAAAAATGAAAAACTAAATAAACTAAAAAATAAAAAAAAATAATTAAATTAAATTAAAATTTAATAAATTTAATAAATAAATTTTAAATTTTAAAAAATAAGTAATCTATAATATTAAATATAGAAATAAAAGAAAATTAAAAAAAAATTAAACAAATTGAATTTAAGCTAAAAAAATTGAATAAAAAAAAAAATTTAAATTTTTTGAAATTAAAAAAAAATTAAAAAAAAAATCAAATTAAGATAAAAATATTTAAAAAAAAAAAAAAATTAAAAATTAAAATAAAAGCAAATAAAAAATATACATATATATTATAAAAAAAAACAACAAAAAATAAAATAATTAAATTTAAAAAAAAAAAAAAAATAATTATATTTTAAATAAAAAAAATTAAATTGAAAATAAAAATAAAATTTTGAAATAAAAAATAAAAATAAAAAAAATCAATTTAAAAAAAATTTAAAAAACTTAAAAAAAAATGGGACAGCGATGGTGAATGGTGGAAACTTTACCAAGCCCTCGCCATACCACCACCACCACCACCGCCGCTTTTTTTTTTATTTATTTTTATTTTTTTTTAAATATTTTTTAATTTTTTTTTAAATTGTTTTTTTTTTTTTTAATAACTTTTTTTTCAAAAAATTTAATTCTTTTTTTAATTTAATTTTTTATATAAAATACAATTTGTTTTGTTTTTATTTTTTGTAAATTTTATTATTTTTTTGTTTTAATTTTTTTTTTAAATTTATTTTGTTAGTAATTTTTATTAAATTTTGCTTCTTCTTTTTTATTTAATTGAATTTTTTTTTTTTATTTCATAAATTTCCTTTATTATTTTATAGAATTTAATAAATTTTCTATTTTTTTTTAAATTTATTTGAATTTAATATTCTTTTTTAAATGTTTTATTTTTTATTAATTTTTTTTGTTAATAACATAAAATTTTTATATTTTTATATTTCAATTAAAATTGTGTATTTAAAATTAGATTTTTTTTTTTTTAATTAAACTTAATTTTTTCAAATTAATTTGTTTTTTAAATTTTTTTTTAATATTATTTAATATTTTTTTTATTTTTAACGATGGTTTTTTTTTTCTTTTATATTTAAAATTTATTTTTTCTTTCAAAATTTATTTGTTTATTTATTAAAATTTAATATTTTTGTTTTTAAATTTAATTTGTTATTTTAATATTATTATTTTTTTTTAATTTAATAAAATCTGATATATATACATATTTTAATTTAAGTTCATATATATATTTTATTTTTTATAATTTAAATTTAATTTATTTTTTGTAGTTTATTTGTTTTTCTAATATATCTTGTTTTAAATTTAATATTTTCATTGTATTTTATTTTTATTTTTTATTTTTAATTAATTTTTAATTTTTTTACTTTTAATTTAAATAATGTTTTCTTTTTTTTAATATTTTTATTTTAAACTTTTAAATTTATTAAAATTTAATATATTTCCTTAAATTTATTTTTTTATTTTAAATTATTTAATTTTTTTAAAATTTAATAAGCATTTTCTTTTTCTTTTTAAATTTAATTTCTATATTTTATTTTTTATAATTTCCTTCGTTTTTTAATTTTTTTTTTTTTAATTTAATATTTTTCTTTTTCTTTTATTTTTATTTTTTAATTTCTATATTTTTTTAAATTTCAATCTTAATTTTTTTTGTTTATTGTTTTATTTTTTTTAACCTTAAATTTTAGGTTTTTTTTAATGTTTGAATTAAAATTTTTGTTTTGTTTTTATTTTATTTTTTTTATCTTCATATATTTTTAAATTTTAAGCTTTTAAATGTTTTGGTTTTCAAATTCCTGTGGTTATTGTTTACTGGAGAGTTTTTACTGGAGAGTTTGCCAGATTATCCACAGTCTCATTAAATGTTTTTATTTTTTAAATTTTGTTTTGAGGGTGTTTTTTCAATCCTTTTTTCAAGAAACAATTTTGTTTTTACCATAATTTAATAAAATGTTGAAATTTGACCTTGAAAAAAAACGAAGTGCATTCTGGAATACACACTTTTTGTTTTTCGGGTGTTTTTTCAATCCTTTTTTCAAGAAACAATTTTGTTTTTACCATAATTTTATAAAATGTTGAAATTTGACCTTAAAAAAAAAACAAGTGCGTTCTGGAAGACACATTTTTTTTTGGGGTGTTTTTTCATGTTTTTTGAGAGTTTTTGGGCTAGAGTTCCCGTTTTCACGTCAGGTTACCTATTTCATCGGTAACATTGTTCTCTCTCTCCCTCCCTCCCTCTCCATCTCTGTCCCCCTCCCTCTCTCTCTCTCCCTCCCTTCTTCTCCCTCCCACTGTGTCCCTCCATCTCCGGTTCTTTGTCTCCCTCCCTCTCCCTCTCGCTCTCTGCCTCCCACTCCCTCCCTCTCTCTCTCTGCCTCCCACTGCCTCCCTCTCTCTCTCTCTCCCTCTATCCTTCTCTCTCCCTCTCTCTCTTTCTCTCTTTCTCTGTCTCTCCCTTTGTCGCCCCCTCCTTGACGTCATGTTTCTCCTTTGCTATCTCCACCCATCGTGCCACTCACCCTCCCTCTCTCTCTCTCTCACTAGTTCCCTCAACTTATCTCTCTCTCTCTTCGTCCTGTCTCCTACCTCTCTTTCTCACCCCTATCTCTCTCTCCTTTAATTTCTCCTTTCTCCCTCTAGCTATTTCTCCTTAAAATTTTCTCTATTTCCTTGTCATTTTGTTCATCTCTCCCCACATGTATCCCCTTCAATTGTCACTTTGTGTGTGTGTCTCTCTCTTTCTCTCTTGCCCACCCTACCCCTCTCTCCTTCAATTTCTCCAGTCTCCTTCTACCTCTTTCTCCTTCACTTTCTCACTTTTTCTCTCTCTATTCATCTCTACCCCTTGCGTCCCCTTCCAACCTCTATTTGAGTGTATTTCTCTCTCTTACTAGGTCACTTTCTTCCCCATCCACTTTTAAAAGGTGAAATATTACAAAATAACAAAAAAATTCATTTTAAGATATTAAAATTTAAATATAAATAAAACTCAAAATCATAAAATAATTTCTCTAATAAAAAGTATAATACATTATAAAATTTTTTATATATATAATTATTTTTTTAAATAGCGAATTGAAAAGAACACATCGACTAAAAGATATATAATAAAAAAGAAAATATGTGAATGGATAAAAGAAGAAAAAACATAGTTACAATAAAATATAGCCATTTTTATAAATTAATTCATATGGAATAAGCCTGTAGAGAAAAGATAGATTTATTGTAAGGAAAACCCATAATACATAACCGCATATAAACTTAAAAAGAACAAAAATGCATGACAACATCTTCAATATAACACGTACAACTGATAGAGAAAACGAGGAGGAGTACAACTTAAATGAGTCAAGAATTATAACCATATTAATGTACCGCTAGATCTTTTTCATTATGGGTGATATAAAACGTCGTTCATATGTACAGCAAATATGTTATATGCAGACAACGTTTTCACAGAGTCTTGCCCCATGAAAATAGATATGCTCAGGCAGATGGAACATCATGAGGTAGGCAGATGGAACATCATGAGGTTATCAAGGAAAAAAGGAAAGAACGAAAATGGATATGCTCTAACAAATCTTGGAATAGAAAAGACAGGCACGACATGGCCATGGCAGGGAAAAAAGGAAAGAACGAAATTCTAGCAAACAAACTCTAGCAAAAACCTTAGCCAGCCATTATCAACTTCTAGCATAGAAGCATACCATTGGATTTTAAGATTTTTAAGGGAAACAAAGTTGATCTGAACCAAATTTAAGAATCATTGAAATAGTTTTTTTTTCTTTTAATGTCGCATGCTATTTAAAAGTGGAGAAAAAATTTGGACATGACGACAATATTTCTACTGCAAAGATCATCTTAAATTTTAAATTTCCTTCCAGAACTTGTTGCTGCATTGACAAAAGATTAGCCTAAATGATGATTAAGGAGAATAAAACTGAGTAGAAGTGAATCATTCGCAAAAGAGAAAAAAGTACTAAAATCTGTTATGCACTAAACAAAAATAATAGCTATCATACTTCAAATTAAACACAATTTTCTGGCAGAGATATTCCCAAAAATTGAGAAATCCCTCTGATTGTAGGTGGTGTCCATAATCCCTCTATATCCTAATTGGTAAAGTACGGCAGCCATTTCCCTAATAACCTTTTACATTTAGGGAGCCAATGACAAATCAATGAAACAGAAAAGCCAAGAAATGATGGGTTCCCATATTCATATGTAAATAGAAGCATCGCCTAGACAAGAAGTGTAGTATGCAAACAGTAACTCTTTACCTTTAAAATTATAAAGAACTATTTCAACGCTGAAATATTCAAGAATATCCTTCAACTTAAAAAATTAATTGAAATATATCCGTAAATTTAAAAAAAAAATTCAGTGAAGTGTATAAAGGACTATTTGAACACTTAAATCTTTAACTGTATCCTTCAACTTCAAAAAAATCAATGAAATATATCCTTCAATTTCAAAATAAACTTAGTGAAGCGTGTAAAAAATGACAATAGCATGGGAAACTTGTGCTTACCTTAATAGCATTGATTGCAGCTCACGCTTTGTCAATACAGCTATCTGAAATGGCGAAAACTTGGAACTCTATGTTACCTCTCAAGTGGTGGAACATCCTTATTCAAAAGAAATCCTCAATGGACTGGTGTTCTCGTTGCCGCTACCAAACACAACCTATCACAGACTCTTCCCACTGCACACATATAAACAGAGAGCGCATGAAGTTGCGTGGGAGAGAATTGGAGAGACATATCTAACAGAAACAACTAGAAGAAATTCAAATTTGAAATGGCGTGGGAGAGACGTGGAGAGACATATCTAAACCACAATGAAATTTAAATTTCATTTCAACTTGAGGCTGTTTTTTTCACCACTAGCTATTTTGCATATTCTAATAGGAAACAACTAGATGAAATTCAAATTTCAAAATTCCATTTCGACTTCAGGATCGGCATTGGCGAGTTTTTTTGCATCTTTTGGTTTCTAACGGTAAAGTTCCAGTAATTGACCGCTCCAACGTTCATATTTCAATTTTGTAGACGTGCAGCATTTTCATTATAAATTTTGTGTTACACGTCGAACATTTTAATTAGAATGTTTGTGTATGGCTGGATTATGTTAAAAATATCTCCGAATCTTTCAACCAGCTCTTCCTTTTCTGAGCTGAACAGACCATTCCAATTAGTTGAAACAATGTTCCACGGACCACTCCAACTGGTTGTAAAAACAACTAATCTCTCAAGTTGTTCAAATAGTGTTGCGTTTGATTTTTTTTTTTTTCTATAATATGGATATTTTCTTTATTTTTTAACCATTATAATATCTTAAATAAAACATTTGATTGCGTTGACCATTTCAGATTAGATATTCAACCTGCCATTTTAGAGAGCATATTATTTAGTATTGAATATTCTTTAAATTTTGAAGAATGTTACTAATTATTTTGGAAATATTATAGTTATATGTTTATTATTTTAGAAAGTTATACTTATATATAGGAGAGTTTAATATTTATAACCATTATAACTTTAACTTTTTAATAAAAAATATATAAAATCAAACTAAATAAACATATGTGATGCATAAATTTGAGGACATGTTATTATAATTCTATCATCTAATTGTTTTCATAAGTAAGAGGTTAAGTTGTAAATATGTTAAATGAGAGAATAATTTATTTTATTTATGTATAATTGGGTAGAGAGACTCATTCTTTTTGGAGTCTGAAGGCAATGTGTAAGCATGTCCTTACTCAACATGGAGTTGATACATGTTACCTCTTAAAATATGAATACAATATACTCTAGATAGAAAAACACTGTGAGCTATAATAAAAAAGAAAAAAAAAATATGATATGCATGCTTAATTAGTTGTCCATATGACCTAATAAAATTTCATGTAAAGTAATTAGAAGTAAACAAAAAAATAATGTGAGTACAATTTTTAAACCTTATATATTTAAAAAAATATGTGAACAGCTGATAACAACTTCATATATATCTATAATGAGAAAAATGTTAAAAGAATATATTTTA
>JAXQQM020065512.1:142500-145000 GCA_034641835.2 Pinus albicaulis
ATAGCATAAACAACTTGTGCTTACCTTAATAGCATTGATTGCAGCTCACGCTTTGTCCATACAGCGGACGGCCTATGGTATTGTGATCAATGGCCTTCCTCAAGGTTACCTCTCAAGCGGTGGAACATCCTTATTCAAAAGAAAATACTCAATGGACTGGTGCTCTCTCCACCAAACGTAACCCACCATGGACTCTCGTTGCCTCTACCAAATACAACTCATCACAGACTCTTCCCACTGCACACATATAAACAGAGAGCTCAGGAAGCTGCGTGGGAGAGAAGTGGAGAGAAATATCTAAACCACAATGAAATTTAAATTGCTGTTTTTTTTACCACCAGCTTTTTTGCATATTCTGACAGGAAACAACTAGATGAAATTCAAATTTCGAAATTCCATTTCAACTTCAGGATCAACATTGGCGAGTTTTTGTGCATCTTTTGGTTTCTAACGGTAAAGTTTCAGTAATTGACCACTCCAACGTTCATATTTCAGTTTTGTAGACGTGCAGCATTTTCATTATAAATTTTGTGTTACACGTCGAACATTTTAATTAGAATGTTTGTGTATGGCTAGATTATGTTAAAAATATCTCCGATCGTGAGCCACATCTTTCAACTAGCGCTTCTTTTTCTGAGTTGAACAGACCACTCCAATTAGTTGAAACAATGTTCCATGGACCACTCCAACTGGTTACGAAAACAACTAAGTTGCGTTTGATTTTTTTTTTTTTTTTCTATAATATGGATATTTTCTTTATTTTTTTAAGCATTATAATACCTTAAATAAAACATTTGATTGTGTTGACCATGTCAGATTAAATATTCAACCTGCCATTTTAGAGAGCATATTATTTAGTATTCAATATGCTTTAAATTTTGAAGAATGTTACTAATTATTTTGGAAATATTATAGTTATATGTTTATTATTTTAATATCTAAAATAAAGAATAATTAAAAATTTTAATCACCTGTTACTTCATTTATAAATTATGAGAATGATATTTATATATTTGGTATAAAATTAATCAGATTTTGAAAATAAAGTAAATATTTCTCATGTTGTAAAATATAGTTATATTTGTAAATTATAAAAAGTAAATATTTCTCATGTTTTAAAATATAGTTATATTTGTGAATTATAAAATTGGTATTTGAGTATCTATTTACAATAAAATAAAGTAAATATTTCTCATCTTGTAAAATGTAGTTATGTTTGTAAATTATAAAATTGGTATTTGAGTATTTATTTACAATAAGTATAAGCAATTGTATAAAAGCTAAATATTTTTTTTGTTTTGTTTTAATATTTTTACAAAATGTGATTGAATTTTATCATTAAAATGCTTCTGATATGTTTTATTTTTAAATTATATATTAATTTTTTACAATTAATAATAATAATAATATAAAATAAAGTTATAATTGATTTATTTTTTAATATTATTTTTGGATAATATAAGTATATCATAAGCTAAATGTTTTGATGTTTATTATGAATCAATGTTTGCTAAATATTATTAACTATTTAATTTAATAAACTATGTTAATATATATGTATTTCATAATTTGAAGACATACAATAACAAATAAGAATCTAATAGTTTCATTTTGTTTTATTCACATTACATCTTAATTAACAACATATTCGTAACCATTATAAATTTAACTTTTTAATAAAAAATATATAAAATCAAACTAATTAAATATATGTAATGCATAAATTTGAGGACATGTTATTATAATTTTATCATTTAATAGTTTTGGTAAGTAAGAGATTAAGTTGTAAATATGTTAAATGAGAGAATAATTTATTTTATTTATGTATAATTGGGTAGAGAGACTCATTCTTTTGGGAGCTTGAAGGCAATGTGTAAGCATGTCCTTGGTCAACATGGAGTTGATACATGTTACCTCTTAAAATATGAACACAATATTCTCTAAATAGAAAAACAATGTGAGCTATAATGAAAAAGAAAAATGATATGCATGCTTAATTAGTTGTGCATATGACGTAATAAAATTTCATGAAAAGTAATTAGAAGTAAACAAAACAATTATGTGAGTACAATTTTTAAACCTTAAATATTTAAAAAAATATGTGAACAGGTGATAACAACTTCATATATATCTATAATGACAAAAAATGTTAAAATAATATATTTTAAAGTTTTATAAAATAAAATGCCCCATGTGAATTATGAATTAAATATTTTAATGTAAATTAATATTCACTTATACTTGAAAATATAGTAATAACCAAAAAACCATTTCAATACACATGTTTTGTAACCTCTATAGCATTCAAAAATAAGATTTAAACAATGAAAAGTTACATAGAAGAAATTTTATCCCTCTTGGCTCTAGATCAGTGCTTAAAACATATCTATATTAATTCTTAAAATAATTGTTTTATAAATGGGTTGGCTTGACCCTAGGAGTTTTTAAATGGGTTGGTTTGACCCTAGAGGTTTTAATGGCTTACATAATTGTTGAGCGG
>JAXQQM020065512.1:147500-160000 GCA_034641835.2 Pinus albicaulis
TCCTCTCTCCTACCTCTATTTCTCACCCCTATCTCTCTCCCCTTTAATTTCTCCATTTGACCTATAGCTATTTCTCCTTAAAATTTTCTCTATTTCCTTGTCATTTTGTTCATCTCTCTCCACATGTATCCCCTTCAATTCTAACTTTGTGTGTATGTCTCTCTCTTTCTCTCTTTCCCACCCTACCCCTCTCTCCTTCAATTTCTGCAGTCTCCTTCTACCTCTTTCTCCTTCACTTTCTCACTTTTTCTCTCTCTATTCATCTCTACCCCTTGCGTCCCCTTCCACACTCTATTTGTGTGTGTTTCTCTCTCTTAATAGGTCACTTTCTTCCCCATCCGCTTTTAAAAGGTGCAATATTACAAAATAACAAAAAAATCCATTTTAAGATATTAAAATTTAAATATAAATAAAACTCAAAATCATAAAATAATTGTTCTAATAAAAATTATAATACATTATAACTTTTTATATATATATAATTATTTTTTTAAGTAGCGAATTGAAAAGAACACATCGACCATACTTTATGTAAAAGATATATAATAAAAAAGAAAATATGTGAATGGATAAAAGAAGAAAAAGCATAGTTACACTAAAATATAGCCATTTTTATAAATTAATTCATATGGAATAAACCTGTATAGAAAAGATAGATTTATTGTAAGGAAAACCCATAATACATAACCGCATATAAAATTAAAAAGAACAAAAATACATGACAACATATTCAATATAACACATGCAACTGACAGAGCAAACGAGGAGGAGTACAACTTAAATGAGTCAAGAATTATAACCATACTAATGTACTGCTACATCTTTTTCATTATGGGTGATATAAAATTCCGTTCATATGTACAGCAAATATGTTACATGCAGACAACATTTTCACAGAGTCTTGCTCCATGAAAATAGATATGCTCAGGCAGATGGAACATCATGAGGTTATTAGGGAAAAAAGGAAAGAACAAAAATAGATATACTCTAACAAATCTTGGAATAGAAAAGACAGGCAGGACATGGCCATGGTAGGGAAAAAAGGAAAGAACGAAATTCTAGCAAACAAACTCTATCAAAGCCCTTAGCCAGCCATTATCAACTTCTAGCATAGAAGCATACCATTGGATTTAAGGATTTTTAAGGGAAACAAAGTTGATCTGAACCAAATTTAAGAATCATTGAAATAGTTTCTTTTTCTTTTAATGTCGCATGCTATTTAAAAGTGGAGAAAACATTTGGACATGACGACAATATTTCTACTGCAAAAATCATCTTAAATTTTAAATGTCCTTCCAGAACTTGTTGCTGCATTGACAAAAGATTAGCCTAAATGATGATTAAGGAGAATAAAAACGAGTAGAAGTGAATCATTTGCAAAAGAGAAAATAGTACTAAAATCTGTTATGCACTAAACAAAAATAATAGCTATCATACTTCAAATTAAACACAATTTTCCGGTAGAGATATTCCCAAAAATTGAGAAATCTCTCTAATTGTAGTTGGCATCCATAATCTCTCTATATCCTAATTGGTAAAGTACGGCGGTCGTTTCCCTAATAACCTTTCACATTTAGGCAACCAATGACAAATCAATGAAATAGAAAACACAAGAAATGATGAGTTCCCATATTCATATGTAAACAGAAGCATCGCCTAGATAAGAAATAGAGTATGCAAACATAAATCTGAGTATGGTGTTATTAACACTAATTAGAAACATCTTTGCAAACAAAAATTTGCTATATGAAATTAGCCTAATAAATTTAATTCAACAATCTTTGTAACTCTTTACCTTTAAAATTATAAAGAACTTTTTCAACGCTGAAATCTTATATCCTTAACTTAAAAAATTCATTGAAATATATCCGTAGATTTCAAAAAGAAATGTGAAGTGTATAAAGGACTATTTGAACACTGAAATCTTTAACTGTATCCTTCAACTTCAAAAAAATCAATGAAATATATCCTTCAATTTCAAAATAAATTTAGTGAAGCGTGTAAAAAATGACAATAGCATAGGAAACTTGTGCTTACCTTAGTAGCATTGATAGCAGCTCACGCTTTGTCCATACAGCTGTCTCAAATGGCGAAAACTTGGAACTCTATGTTACCTCTCAAGCGGTGGAACATCCTTATTCAAAATAAATCCTCAATGGACTGGTGTTCTCGTTGTCTCTACAAAACACAACCTATCACAGACTCTTCCCACTGTACAAATATAAACAGAGAGCGCAGGAAGCTGCGTGGGAGAGAAGTGGAGAGACATATATAACAAAAACAACTAGAAGAAATTCAAATTTGAAATGGCATGGGAGAGACGTGGAGAGACATATCTAAACCACAATGAAATTTAAATTGCATTTCAACTTGAGGCTGTTTTTTTCACCACGAGCTTTTTTCCATATTCTGACGGGAAACAACTAGATGAAATTCAAATTTCGAAATTGCATTTCAACTTCAGGATCGGCATTGGCGAGTTTCAGTAATTGACCGCTCCAACATTCATATTTCAATTTTGTAGACGTGCAGCATTTTCATTATAAATTTTGTGTTACACGTCGAAAATTTTAATTACAATGTTTGTGTATGGATGGATTATGTTAAAAATATCTCCGATCGTGAGCCACGTCTTTCAACCAGCTCTTCCTTTTCTGAGCTAAACAGACCACTCCAATTAGTTGAAACAATATTCCACGGACAACTCCAACTGGTTGCAAAAACAACTAATCTCTCAAGTTGTTCAAACAGTGTTGCGTTTGATTTTATTTATTTATTTCTATAATATGGATATTTTCTTATTTTTTAACCATTATAATATCTTAAATAAAACATTTGATTGCGTTGATCATGTCAGATTAGATATTCAACCTGCCATTTTAGAGAGGATATCATTTAGTATTGAATATGCTTTAAATTTTGAAGAATGTTACTAATTATTTTGGAAATATTATAGTTATATGTTTATTATTTTAATATTTAAAATAAAGAATAATTAAAATTTTTAATCACCCGTTACTTCATTTATAAATTATGAGAAATATATTTATATATTTGGTATAAAATTAATCATATGTTGAAAATAAAGTAAATATTTTTCATGTTGTAAAATATAGTTATATTTGTAAATTATAAAATTGGTATTTGAGTATCTATTTACAATAGGTATAATCAACTGTATAAAAGCTATATATATATATATATATATATATATATATATATATTTCAAATATTTTTGCAAAGTGTGATTGAATTTTTATGATTAAAATGCTTCTGATATGTTTTATTTTAAAATTATATACTAATTTTTTACAATTAATAATAATAATATAAAATAAAGTTATAATTTATTTATTTATTATTATTATTTTTGGATAATATAATTATATTATAAGCTAAATGTTTTGATGCTTATTATGAATCAATGTTTGCTAAATATTATTAACTATTTAATTTAACAAACTATGCTAATGTACATGTATTTCATAATTTGAAGACATACAATTACCAATAAGAATCTAATAGTTTCCTTTTGTTTTATTCACATTACATCTTAATTAAGAACAGTTTCATAACCATTATAACTTGAAATTTTTTATAAAAAATATATAAAATCAAACTAATTAAACATATGTAATGCATAAATTTGAGGAAATGTTATTATAATTTTATCAATTAATTGTTTTGGTAAATAAGAGGTTAAGTTCTAAATATGTTAAATGAGAGAATAATTTATTTTATTTATGTATAATTGAGTAGAGAGACTACGGATAAGAATCTAATAGTTTCCTTTTGTTTTATTCACATTACATCTTAATTAACAACACAATCATAACCATTTTAACTTTAACTTTTTAATAAAAAATATATAAAATCAAACTAATTAAACATATGTAATGAAAAAATTATGTAATCCATTCTCATGTTGTAAAATATAGCTATATTTGTAAATTATAAAATTGGTATTTGAGTATCTATTTACAATAGGTATAATCAATGGTATAAAAGCTAAATATTTTTTTTTTCAAATATATTTGCAAAGTGTGATTGAATTTTTATGATTAAAATGCTTATGATATGTTTTATTTTTAAATTATCTATTAATTTTTTACAATTAATAGTAATAATATAAAATAAAGTTATAATTTATTTATTTTTTATTATTATTTTTGGATAATATAAGTATATCATAAACTAAATGTTTTGATGCTTATTATGAATCAATGTTTGCTAAATATTATTAACTATTTAATTTAATAAACTATGTTAATATATATGTATTTCATAATTTGAAGACATACAATAACCAATAAGAATCTAATAGTTTCCTTTGGTTTTATTCACATTACATCTTAATTGTAATGACATATTCATAACCATTATAACTTTAACTTTCTAATAAAAAATATATAAAATCAAACTAATTCAACATATGTAATGCATAAATTTGAGGACATGTTATTATAATTCTATCAGCTAATTGTTTTCATAAGTAAGAGGTTAAGTTGTAAATATGTTAAATGAGAGAATAATTTATTTTATTTATGTATAATTGGGTAGAGAGACTCATTCTTTGGGAGTCTGAAGGCAATGTGTAAGCATGTCCTTACTCAACATGGAGTTGATACATGTTACCTCTTAAAATATGAATGCAATATACTCTAAATAGAAAAACACTGTCAGCTATAATAAGAAAGAAAAAAGAAATATGATATGCATGCTTAATTAGTTGTCCATATGACCTAATAAAATTTCTTGTAAAGTAATTAGTAGTAAACAAAAAAATTATGTGAGTACAATTTTTAAACCTTATATATTTAAAAAAATATGTGAACAGGTGATAACAACTTCATATATATCTATAATGAGAAAAATGTTAAAGAATATATTTTAAATTATTATAAAATAAAATGCCCCATGTGGGTTATGAATCAAATATTTTAATGTAAATTGATATTCACTTATACTTGAAAATATAGTAATAACCAAAAAACCATTTCAATGCACATCTTTTGTAACCTCTATAGCATTGAAAAATAAGGTTTAAACAATGAAAAATTACATAGAAGAAATTTGATCCCTCTTGGCTCAAGTTAGATCAGTGCTTAAAACATATCTATATTAATTCTTAAAATAATTGTTTTATATATGGGTTGGCTTGACCCTAGGGGTTTGAATGGTTTACATAATTGTTGAGCGGAGGTGAGTCCCTTGTTCCATAAACAAGGGGACTCCTACATCAATGTTTGGTTTGGTCATGACCTTAAAATTGGGTGATAATAACAATAATTATAGAACTTGAGTGAGCCTAATGGTTAACAAGATGTCTTTCTTCCTAAGAAGTCACAAGTTCAAAACTAGAGAGTGTAGAGTGTGGATTTTAGAAAAAATAAACCAAAAAAATCCACAAACTATCAAAAATAACACTAAAAACAACTTATATTAAAATTGAATTATATTTAATAAAATATTTAGTAATATTCAATTAAATTTATATAAATAATTAAAAAATATATATTTTAAATGCAAATTCTGGCACTTATTAATGAATTAAATATAAAAATAAAATACCTAATAAAATGAGTATAAAAATCTAAATATATGGAGGGTGTTTCCACTTTGACCACTATTATGACTAGTATTTCAAGGGAGGTTATTTATTTATTTATTTACTAATTACACTTTGATTATATATTATCATTTGTCTC
The DNA here is from genome assembly GCA_034641835.2 of Pinus albicaulis. Taxonomy (NCBI): domain Eukaryota; kingdom Viridiplantae; phylum Streptophyta; class Pinopsida; order Pinales; family Pinaceae; genus Pinus; species Pinus albicaulis. The sequence continues at coordinate 153,209 of JAXQQM020065512.1, forward strand.
ATTCATCACTTTATCATTTCCTAGAATTTGAGAATTTAAATAATGCATAACAAAATATTATTATAGTCTAATTCAAGGGATTAGTTGAGCTAGTTTTCTTTAACATTAGTTGGTGTTTAGATAGTTTCACTTAGGAATGGGAGAGCTGAATATTTTGGATGGCGATAGTTCAATAAGTTTTCGTTGAATATTTATAAAATTATACTTATATATAGGAGAGTTTAATATTTTGGATGGGGTGAATTAGTTTACACCCATAAATTTATTAAGGATAGAGGATATTATTGACAAATAAATTTATTAAGAATACTATTGACAATTGTGAAAATTATATCAGTTTTTTCTAAAAACTTAAGAATTTAGTTTTAATATAGGAAAATTTTAAAATTTATATTTATACCATGAGGGTAAAAGAAAATCTTTTTTCAAATTGACACAAATGTTTGAGAATATTATTGTAAAATTCCTCTAATCTATAATAATTATATATAGATTCTAGAATTTTTTGTGATATTTTAGGAAAATTAGTAGAATGAAAAATAGTATTCGTTAAAATAAAAAATATTATTCCTTAGAATTCGACTTGGTACTTGGAATGGGCCATGAATGAAAATAGTAAACAACGAAAATATAGTTTCTTTTTTTCCCTCCTAGGCTCATTTTTTAAAATTTCAATAATCTCAACCTTTTTAAAATGGGTTAAGATTAAGAAGAAATGGAATAAGATTAAGAAGAACTAAGTTTTTATCCATCACATTGAACTATATTTTTTTGAGAAATTTCTAATAAGTTTGGAAAAAAATTTATGAAAATAGTTTCCTTTTTAGCATTTTTTTAATTACTCCATTAGGGTCATAGTATTATTTATTTATTTATTTTTAGCTAAAAATGATCATCTTATTCAAATATATTTTAAAGGTAAATTATTTTTATTAAAATAACTAATAATTAAATTGGAAAAAAATGAATAACAACACAAGCTAGGTAATTTACTAATAAAAAAACTTTCTAAAAGGACATTTAATTATAATTTTGAAAATTAAATTTAATTGAAAATAATTAAAAGTTGAGTGTGGAAATAAATGGTTGAAATTGCATGAATCTATTAGATTTTGAAATTAATTTATGTTGTGTCAATTAGTTTTTCTTGATTCAATACTTCAATTAGCAATGTTTCGAATTACAATTACTCTCTCTCGGACACTATCTCTCTCTCTCCCTCTCTCTCTCTCTCACTCCCTCACCCTTCCGCTCCCTCCCACTCTGTGTCTGTCTCTCTCTCTATCCATCTCTATCTCTCTCTCTGTCACTCTGTCTCTCTCTCTCTCTCCCCCTCTCCCTCTCTCCCTCTCTCTCCCTCTCTCCCTCTCCCTCTTTCTCTCTCTCTCCCTCTCCCTCCCTCTCTCTCTCCCTCGCTCCCCCTCTTTCTCTCTCCCTCTCTCTGAAACCCCCCTCCCTCTCTCTCTCTCTCTCCCACACCCCTCTCTCTCTCTCTCTCCATCTCTCCCTCTCTCTCTCTCTATCTCTCCCTCTCTCTCTATATATCTCTCTCCCTCCCTCCATCTCTCTCTCCCTCTCTCTCTCTGACATTATCTCTCTCTCTCTCTCTCTAACATTATCTCTCTCTCTCTCTCTCTCTCTCTCTCTCTCTCTCTCTCTCCCTCTCTCCCTCTATCTCCCTCTCCCTCTCTGTGAATCTCCCTCTCCCTCTCTCGCTCTCCTTCTCCGTCTCTCTCCCTCCCTCTCTCTCACTCCCTTTCTCTCTCCATATCCCTCTCTCCCTCTCTCCCTCTCTCTCTCTCTCTCTCCCTTTCACTCTAACTCCCACTCCCTCTCCCTCCCTCCATCTATATCCCTCCATCTCCCTCTCTCTCTCTCTCCCTCCCTCCCTTCAACTCGCTCCCTATCTCTCTCTCCCTCCCGCTCCCTGCCTCTCTCTCTCTCCCTCCCACTCCCTCTCTCTCTCACCCCCTACCCCTATCTCTCTCCCACTCTCTTCCTCTCCCTCTCTCTCTCTCTCCCTCCCGCTCCTCCTCCCTCTATCTCCCCCTCGCTCTCTCTCTCTCCCTCCCTCCTGCTCCCTCTTTCTTTCTCTCCCTCCCTCCCTCCCTCTCTATCTCTCCCTCCCACTCCCTCTATCTCTCTGTCTCTTTCCCCCCCATTCTGTTCGACCCCCTCCCACTCCCTCTCTCTCTCTCCCCCTCCCTCTATCTCCCTCCCTCCCTCTCCCTCCTTCCCTCTCTCTCTCTCTCTCTCTCCCGCTCCCTCTCTCTCTCCTCCCTCTCCCTCTCTATCTCTCCCCTTCCCACTCCCTCTCTCTCTCCCCCTCCCTCTATTTCCCTCCCTCCCTCTCCCTCCTTCCCTCTCCCTGTCTATCTCTCCTTCTCCCTCTCTCTCTCTCTCTCCCTCTCCCTGTCCATATCCCTTTCTCTCTCTCCCTCTCTCTCTGTCCCTCCATCTCACTCCCTGTCTCTCTCCCTCTCCTTGTTTCACCCCCTCCCTATATCTCCTCCTCTCCCTCTCCCTCCCTCTCTCTCTCCCTCTCGCTCCCTCTCTCTCTCTTCCTCCCTCATGCTCCCTCCCTCTATCCCTCCTACTACCTCTCTCTATCTCTCCCTCCCGCTACACTCTTTCCTCCCTCCCTCTCCCTATCTCTGTCCCACCCTCTCCCTCTCTCTCTCTTTCTCTCTTTTTCTCTCTCTCTCTCTCTCTCTCCCTCCTGCTCCCTCTCTCTCCCTCCCACTCCATCCCTCTCTCCCTCTAGCTCCCTCTGTCTCTCTCCCTCTCCTGCTCCCTCTCGCTATCTCCCTCCCTTCCCTCTCTCTCTCTCTCTCTCTCTCTCTTCCTCCCTTTCCTCCCTCCATCTCCCTCACTCTCCCTCTCACTCTCTCCCTCCTTATCCCTCTCGCTCTCTCCCTCTCGCTCTTTCCCTCTCTCCCTCCTGCTTCCTCTATATCTCTCTCTCCCTCTCTCTCTCTGCCTTTGTCCGTCCGTCCCTCTCTCTCTTACTCCATCTCTCCCTCCCTCCCTCCCTCTCTCTCTCCCTCCCTTGTCCCTCCCTCCTCGACATCCTCTTTCTCTTGCGCTATCTCCACCCATCGTGCCACTCACCCTCCCTCTCCCTTTCTCACTAGTTCTCTCAATTTATCTCTCTCTCTCCCTCCTCTCTCCTACCTCCCTCTCTCACCCCTATCTTTGTCTCCTTTAATTTCTCCATTTTCCCTCTAGCTAATTCTCCTTAATTTTCTCTATTTCGCTCTCATTTTGTTCATCTCTCCCCACATGTATCCCCTTTAATTCGCACTTTGTGTGTGTATCTCTCTCTTGCGCAACCTACCTCTCTCTCCTTTAATTTCTCTAGTCTCCTTTTACCTCTTTCTCCTTCACTTTCTCCCTTTTGCTCTCTCTATTTACCTCTACCCCTTGCATCCCCTTCCACACTCACTTTGTGTGTGTTTCTCTCTCTTACTAGGTCACTTTCTTCCCCATCCACTTTTAAAAGGTGTATTATTACAAAATAACAAAAAAAAATCCATTTTAAGATATTAAAATTTAAATATAAATAAAACTGAAAATCATAACATAATTGCTCTAATAAAACGTATAATACATTATAACTTTTTTATATATAATCATTTTTTTAAATAGCGAATTTAAAAGAAAACATGGACCATACTTTATGTAAAAGATATATAATAAAAAATAAAATATGTGAATGGATAAAAGAAGAAAAACCTCATAGGTATGCTGAGGCAGATGGAACATCATGAATCTACTCTAATAAATCTGGGAATAGAAAAGACAGGCACGGCATGGGAATGGCCATGGCAGGGAAAAAAGGTAAGAATGAAATTCTAGCGAAGCCAAGAAATGCAAAGAGAAATCTAAGTATCATATGTAAACAAAAAGCATCGCCTAACTAGGAAGCGGAGTATGCAAACAGAAGCCTGAGTATGGTGTTATTAACTCTAATTAGAAACATCTTTGTAACTCAAAATTAACCTAATAAATTTAATTCAACAATCCTTGTAACTCTTTACCATTAAAATTATAAAAAACTATTTCAATGCTGAAATCTTCAAGTATATCCTTCAACTTAAAAAAATCATTGAAATATATCCCTAAGTTTCAAAAAAAATCAGTGAAGTGTATAAAGAACTATTTCAACACGGAAATCTTGAAGCAATCGTATCCTTCAATTTCAAAATAAATTTAAAGGAACGGTAGAAAATGACAATAAGATAGACAACTTGTGTTATTCTTAATAGCATTGATTGTACTGACGTTTTGTCCATACAACACGGCCTATGGTCTTGTGATCAATGGCCTTCCTCAATGTTACCTCTCAAGCGGTGGAACATCCTTATTCAATAGAAAATCCTCAATGGACCGGTGTTCCCTCCACCAAACGTAACCCACCATGGACTCTCGTTGCCGCTACCAAATACAACTCATCACAGACTATTCCCACTGAACACATATAAACAGAGAGCGCAGGAAGCTGCGTGGGACAGAAGTGGAGAGAAATATCTAAACCACAATGAAATTTAAATTGAATTTCAACTTGAGGCTATTTTTTTTACCACCAGCTTTTTTGCATATTCTCACAGGAAGCAACTAGATGAAATTCAAATTTTGAAATTGCATTTCAACTTCAGGATCGGCATTGGTGAGTTTTTTTGCATCTTTGGTTTCTAACGGTAAAGTTTCAGTAATTGACCACTCCAGCATTCATATTTCAATTTTGTAGACGTGCAGCATTTTCATTATAAATTTTGTGTTCGACGTCGAACATTTTAATTAGAATGTTTGTGTATGGCTGGATTATGTTAAAAATATCTCCGATCCTGAGACACGTCTTTCAACCAGCTCTTCCTTTTCTGAGCTGAACAGACCACTCCAATTGGTTGAAACAATGTTCCACGAACCACTCCAACTGGTTGCAAAAACAACTAAGTTGCGTTTGATTTTATTTATTTTTTTCTATAATATGGATATTTTCTTTATTTTTTAACCATTATGATATCTTAAATAATAAAACATTTGATTGCGTTGACCATGTCAGATTAAATATTCAACCTGCCATTTTAGAGAGCATATCATTTAGTATTGAATATGCTTTAAATTTTGAAGAATGTTACTAGTTATTTTGGAAATATTATAGTTATATGTTTATTATTTTAATATTTAAAATAAAGAATAATTAAAAATTTTAATCACCGGTTACTTCATTTATAAATTATGAGAAAGATATTTATATAATTGGTATAAAATTAATGATACTTTGAAAATAAAGTAAATATTTCTCATGTTGTAAAATATAGTTATATTTGTAAATTATAAAATTGGGATTTGAGTATATATTTACAATAAAATAAAGTAAATATTTCTCATGCTGTAAAATGTAGTTATGTTTGTAAATTATAAAATTGGTATTTGAGTATTTGTTTACAATAGGTATAATCAATTGTATAAAAGCTAATTTTTTTTTTTTTCTCAAATATTTTCGCAAAGTGTGATTGAATTTTATGATTAAAATGCTTGTGATATGTTTTATTTTTAAATTATATATTAATTGTTTACAATTAATAATAGTAATAATATAAAATAAAGTTATAATTGATTTATTTATTATTATTATTTTTGGATAATATAAGTACATCATAAGCTAAATGTTTTGATGCTTATTATGAATCAATGTTTGCTAAATATTATTAACTATTCAATTTAATAAACTATGTTAATATATATGTATTTCAGAATTTGAAGACATACAATAACCAATAAGAATCTAATAGTTTCCTTTTGTTTTATTCAAATTACATCTTAATTAACAACATATTCGTAACCATTATAACTTTAACTTTTTAATAAAAAATATATAAAATCAAACTAATTAAACATATGTAATGCATAAATTTGAGGACATGTTATTATAATTTTATCATTTAATTGTTTTGGTAAGTAAGAGATTAAGTTGTAAATATGTTAAATGAGAGAATAATTTATTTTATTTATGTATAATTGGGTAGAGACTCATTCTTTTGGGAGCTTGAAGGCAATGTGTAAGCATGTCCTTGGTCAACATGGAGTTGATACATGTTACCTCTTAAAATATGAATACAATATTCTCTAAATAGAAAAGCAATGTGAGCTATAATAAAAAAGAAAAAAGAAATATGATATGCATGCTTAATTAGTTGTCGATATGACCTAATAAAATTTCATGAAAAGTAATGAGAAGTAAACAAAAAAAATATGTGAGTACAATTTTTAAACCTTATATATTTAAAAAAATATGTGAGCAGGTGATAACAACTTCATATATATCTATAATGAGAAAAAATGTTAAAATAATATGTTTTAAAGTTTTATAAAATAAAATGTCCCATGTGAATTATGAATTAAATATTTTAATGTAAATTAATATTCACTTATACTTGAAAATATAGTAATAACCTAAAAACCATTTCAATACACATGTTTTGTAATCTCTATAGCATTCAAAAATAAGATTTAAACAATGAAAAGTTACATAGAAGAAATTTGATCCCTCTTGGCTCAAGTTAGATCAGTGCTTAAAACATATCTATATTAATTCTTAAAATAATTGTTTTATATATGGGTTGGCTTGACCCTAGGAGTTTTTAAATGGGTTGGTTTGACCCTAGGGTTTTTAATGGTTTACATAATTATAGAGCGGAGGTGAGTCCCTTGTTCCATAAACAATGACACTCCTCCATCAATGTTTGGTTTCGTCATGACCTTAAAATTGGATGATAATAATAATAA
>JAXQQM020065512.1:165000-230000 GCA_034641835.2 Pinus albicaulis
AAAAGAGAAAAAAATACTAAAATCTGTTATGCACTAAAGGAAAATAATAGCTATCATACTTCAAATTAAACACAATTTTCCGGCAAAGATATTCCCAAAAATTGAGAAATCCCTCTGATTGTAGTTGGCGTCCATAATCCCTCTATATCCTAATCGGTAAAGTAAGGCGGTCGTTTCCCTAATAGCCTTTCACATTTAGGGAACCAATGACAAATCAATGAAACAGAAAAGCCATGAAATGATGGGTTCCCATATTCATATGTAAACAGAAGCATTGCCTAGATAAGAAGTGGAGTATGCAAACAAAAATCTGAGTATGGTGCTATTAACACTAATTAAAAACATCTTTGCAAATAAAAATTTGTTATATGAAATTAACCTAGTAAATTTAATTCAACAATCTTTGTAACTCTTTACCTTTAATATTATGAAAAACTATTTCAACGCTGAAATCTTCAAGTATATCCTTCAACTTAAAAAATTCATTGAAATATATTCGTAAATTTCAAAAAAAAATCAGTGAAGTTTATAAAGGACTATTTGAACACTGAAATCTTTAACCATATCCTTCAACTTCAAAAAAATCAATGAAATATATCCTTCAATTTCAAAATAAATTTAGTGAAGCGTTTAAAAAACGACAATCGCATAGGAAACTTGTGCTTACCTTAATAGCATTGATTGCAGCTCACACTTTGTCCATACAGATGTCTGAAATGGCGAAAACTTGAAACTCTATGTTACCTCTCAAGCGTTGGAACATCCTTATTCCAAAGAAATCCTCAATGGACTGGTGTTCTCGTTGCCGCTACCAAACACAACCTATCACAGACTCGTTGCCGCTACCAAACACAACCTATCACAGACTCTTCCCACTGCACACATATAACCAGAGAGCGCAGGAAGCTGCGTGGGAGAGAAGTGGAGAGACATATCTAACAGAAACAACTAGAAGAAATTCAAATTTGAAATGGCCTGGGAGAGACGTGGTGAGACATATCTAAACCACAATGAAATTTAAATTGCATTTCAGCTTGAGGCTATTTTTTTCACCACGAGTTTTTTTGCATATTCTGACAGGAAAGAACTAGATGAAATTCAAATTTCGAAATTACATTTCGACTTCAGGATCGGCATTGGCGAGTTTTTGTGCATCTTTTGGTTTCTAACAGTAAAGTTTCAGTGATTGACCGCTCCAACGTTCATATTTCAATTTTGTAGACGTGCAACATTTTCATTATAAATTTTGTGTTACACGTTGAACATTTTAATTAGAATGTTTGTGTATGGCTGGATTATGTTAAAAATATCTCCGATCGTGAGCCACGTCTTTCAACCAGCTCTTCCTTTTCTGAGCTGAACAGACCACTCCAATTAGTTGAAACAATGTTCCACGGACCACTCCAACTGGTTGCAAAAACAACAAATCTCTCAAGTTCTTCAAACAGTGTTGCGTTTGATTTTATTTATTTTTTTCAATAATATGGGTATTTTCTTTATTTTTTAACCATTATAATATCTTAAATAAAACATTTGACTGCGTTGACCATGTCAGATTAGATATTCAACCTGCCATTTTAGAGAGCATATCATTTAGTATTGAATATGCTTTAAATTTTGAAGAATGTTACTAATTATTTTGGTAATATTATAGTTATATGTTTATTATTTTAATATTTAAAATAAAGAATAATTAAAAATTTTAATCCCCGTTACTTCATTTATAAATTACGAGAGATATTTATATATTTGGTATAAAATTAATCATAAGTTCAAAATAAAGTAAATATTTCTCATGTTGTAAAATGTAGTTATATTTGTAAATTATAAAAAGTAAATATTTATCATGTTGTAAAATATAGTTATATTTATAAATTATAAAATTGGTATTTGAGTATCTATTTACAATAAAATAAAGTAAATATTTCTCATATTGTAAAATTTAGTTATGTTTTTAAATTATAAAATTGGTATTTGAGTATGTATGTATAATCAATTGTATAAAAGCTAAATATTTTTTTTTTTTTTTTCAAATATTTTTGCAAAGTGTGATTGAATTTTTATGATTAAAATGATTGTGATATGTTTTATTTTAAAATTATATATTAATTTTTTTACAATTAATAATAATAAAAATATAAAATAAAGTTACAATTTATTTATTTTTTATTGTTATTTTTGGATAATATAAGTATATTATAAGCTAAATGTTTTGATTCTTATTATGTGTCACTTTCACCCTTAAAAACATTGAACAGTAAAAACAAAAAAAATAAAAATAAAAATAAAATTCTTTTTTACTATCTGCCAACACATAGAATATATCTCCTAAAATGTCACCATGGTCGATATCAATATTCATTTTTAGCAGCGTACAACTTTTCTTTTTACCCTTTTTAATCATTTAACAAGGTGATTATTACAACAATACGGAGCATGACATTAACATACATTGGTTATTACAATGAGGCAATTATTAACATACAATGGTTCTCGTTTCTTTAATATGAGTGTTGCATATTTCTAGACCTTGACTTTATGTTATATAATCTTCGATCAGTATCTATGGTTTATAGGCATTTTAATTCGTGTCATGAAACTCTTACCTCTCGACATTATTGGCATTTATTTCATCGTTATCAAGAAATACTTTTATGTACCAATTGTCCCGGTTGTGAATCCTTTGGCAAATGGAACACAATTAAATTGATGGAATGGAATTTGGCTGTTTATACGTCGTTGATCTTAAAATTGATCGAACGGTGAGAACTGGTTAGGGTTTGGCTAATGACTATCGAGCTCGTAACCAATTCGGCTCATTCGCATTCCTCCGGGATGGGTTTTGGAACCCTCTCTGCCACCGCAGAGTTTCTCCTTCCGGTTTTCTGGTTCATGGCCTCTGCTCGTTCATGGTCTCTGCTCGGGGCGGCCGGTATCTCTTATGCATTTTTGCGCTCTCCGCTAGCTGATACACTCTGGTCTATTGCTGCTGGAGCGATATGGTAAGTTATCTACTAACTCTGCCACTATTTCACATTCCATTGACAAAATCGAATTTTCTCCCTTTTGATTTGAAGCCCGCGTTTAAAACTAATGCATTGTCTCGTGATTCTGCCTCTCACTTGACTTCCTACGATTTAGTCTATATTTTGCAAATATTTTTCAGACACACCAACAGGTATTATTCTGGAATCCTCCCAAGTATCTTTCCTAAATTTTCTTGTTCAAAGTTGTGAAATCTTGGTTAAATGTAAGAATAGGGTCTCATTCCTTAGCTCAGCTCGAGTTTTTAACTCAATTTCGATTTTCTGCACAGCAGGTAAAAGTTCCTCTTCATCTGCGCTCAATGTTTGGTACACTCGCGAGTTGTATTGGTGCGTTTTCTGTTTTGGCAAAGGCTGACCAGTACTTCCCTTAATTCCACAGGTACTCCTGTCTGAGTTTTGGGATTATTCCTTGGTCGTAAGCGACTAGTGAACACTATGGTCTTAAGTTGATGTATTATTTTTTTTCCATAATTTTGATGACTGTGTGGCTTAGAGTTCTTAATTGCCGCACCTAGAGTTAGTATAAAGGGCTCGTTCTAATTTGGCCACCGGCCTAATTTCCGTGTATGCCCTCTTGGTTCTCGATACTTCAAGAACAGTTGTGATAGACTTATTCAACTATTGTCGTGATTATTAAGCTCAGGGTTTAATTCCCTGTCATTGTTATTAACACTGTGTTGGTTTATGCTTTCAATATTTACATTGTATTGGTTTACGCTTTCAAGATTTACACCATATTGGTTTACCTCAAACTGGTCTACAGTGAACATTTTTGTATATATATGTATAAAAATCCACTGTTTACAGTTGTCTTTTTATGCCTGCGATGTTATTTCCTGTACATGCATGGAATGTAAATTTGTTTTGGTTTCTTGTTCCTTTCTTGTTCAGTAAATGGATGTATTCGAATGGCGAGAAAAATATTTTTCTTCGTCAGTAGCTGTCTATCTCTCCTCTATGAATAAAAATAGTTCTTTTACCTCGCAGAGATTGAGTATACTTATGGATTTTATTTATATCTATACTTATTTACACAATTCTCATAGATGTTTTAATCTTCTCTTTTCCTATGGCGAACTTTACATGTCATGTTAGCATTTTTCCTATTCACTTAATGCGGGACTTTATCAATGTGAATCTGCTCGCTTCTTGGTGTTTTTTTTTTTTTTTTGTTATGCTAGTCTTTATCTGTAATGCATGTCTGGACCACGACTTGTCCGTGAATTATCATAGACTGTGAAGGACAACCAGCCCAGGAATCTGGTCACAGATATTGGGCTAACAGTCCTTCGGTTAGCTAGTTAGATTATAGTTTGTTTTTTTTCTTTTCTTTTCTAAACAGAGTTAAAACCCCTATTACAGAGTATCGAAGTAAATTAATCCTAGACTTCTTTTCTGTCTGTTAAACCTGAAACACCTAACTTATTTCAGGCCCTACAATATTTCTATTTATACTTCCATTAGGGATACAACTTCCATTTAATAAATTAAGAATACAATCGTTTGTACCTCTGTCAGAGATGAATAATTCAATTTAATAAACTAATAAAACAATCATTTACACTATTGTTAGAGATACAGAATCCATCTAATAAATTCAGACATTAGTCATCTATACTACTAACAAAAATACAGATTCCACTCATCTGTACTTAAGTCCGACTGATAGCTTTTGGTTTCCTCCCTTCCACGAGTTGTGCAATTACATCCTGCAACTCTCCCCCATGCGCCAAGTCAGAGTCTTCGTTGAACATAGAAATTTGGAGGAGAAACTAGGGGCAGTCCAGTCCAATTCTCCAACTCTAGTGGACTAGTCTTCTCTAAAACTTCCCTTCCAAGGGTTTTTACTTTCCAGAATAACAGATTCCTTTCTTTTTTTTCCTCACACAGAACCCCAAACTCTCTTTAGAATTCGTAATTTATTCCAGAGTTTCTTTGGGTAATCGTGGAACTATTTTTCTGTTCAATTAACTCGAGATCTTGAATTACTTTTACCATCAGTCTTTACTCACGAAACTAATTTCACAAGTAAATTTTTATTTTCAATGCCAAAATTAATTTATGTTCATAATATTTTGTTTGCAAAAAAATAACAATAATGTTTAATTCATTCTTAACCATAATATAACCTTTTGTCAGCAACTAAGACAGTGTTTACAGTTTCCCCCCTCTGCAAGAGAACACCGTCCCTAGTGTTCTTATTCCAATTCAGCAAAAAGCTTAGGATAAGCTTCATGAACAAAACTTCTGCCCTCCCAGGTGGCCTCCTCCAGTCTAAAGTGCTTCCATTGCACTTTAACCTGGGCGATGGCTCGTTTCCAGAGCATGATTTCCCTCCGGTCGATTATACTATGAGGCTCGACCAAAAATTCTCTGTCTAGTTCTACTTGCACACAATAGACTCATATTAGTTATATAAGTCCTTATTATACTATTATTTTTTTAACTATTACGCTCACCACTACCTGAATGTTCTGCCAATGGATTATGTGTCTTGGATCATGAACATATCATTTTAATAACGACACTTGAAAACATTATGCACCTGGATATGGCTAGGAAGAGCCAAGCGATACGCCACTAGTCCCACCCTTTCCAGTATTTGGAAAGGACCACAAAACCTGGGAGCTAACTTTGCACAAGATGCCCATCTTAATGTACTCTTCTTTGGCTTAATTCTTACATACACATGATCTCCCACTTCATATTCACGGTAGGATCTCTTTTTATCTGTGTACACATTTTTCCTTTCCTGTGCTGCCTTTAAGTTTTGCCTATTTCTCTTCACTTCTAATTCCATTTCTGCTAGCATGTTTAGTCCTAGCATGAGTTTGGTCTTGGGAATACTCCAATTAATGGGAGTTCTGCACTGCCGCCCGTATAGAGCTTCAAATGGACTCATTTTCAATGATTCTTGATAACCATTATTATATTCAAATTTCACTAAGTGTAGAAATTCCTCCCACCTAGTTGGTTATTGCATGACGTACATTCTTAGTATGTCCTCCAGCACTTGATTTACTCGTTCAGTTTGTCCATCCATTTGTGGATGATATGCAGTACTAAAATTAACTTGAGTTCCTAAACCTGTAAACAGTGCCTTCCAAAAGGCTGATGTGAATTTTACATAGTTATCTGAGATAACTGTCTTAGGAATGCCATGTAGTCTGAAGATCTCCCGCATAAATAGATCCGCTATCTGTACTGTCTTATAAGTGGACTGGATAGGTATGAAATGTGTTGATTTACTTAATTGGTCAACAACTACCATTATGGAGTCATTACCATGTTTTGATTTGGGTAGTCCAGTGATGAAATCTAATGAGATCACCTCCCATTTCCATTCTGGAATTGGTATGGGTTGCATTAATCCATCCAGATGCCGATGTTCTACTTTCACCTGCTGGCACTCTAAACACTTGGTTAGGTAGTTTGCTATATCCTTCCTCATACCCAGCCAACATTAATCCTTTCTGATTGCTGTCAACATCTTTTGGTACCCAGGATGCCCTGCATAATTTCTTCTATGATATTCATCTAGTACCAAAGTTTTTAGTTCCACTTTGTTTGGAATGACTATCCTTTTCTTAAAAACTAGCAATCCATCGTGGTTAATTTCATAATCCCCCTGCCTTCCTTGTTCTTCAGATTCCTGTGCTTATTTCCACAGAAATTTGTATTCAAGGTCTTTTCCTACTTCCTTTCTAATCTGATCTAGAAATCTGCTTTCAACTTGGTTAACATATAACTCGTAAATTTTATGGAGTTTTCTGCTCAATGCGTCCGTAACCTTGTTCTCTTTTCCTTTTACATGCTGCAGATCAATGTCTAACTCGCTCAAGAAAGCATTCCACCTTACTTGTCGGGAGTTTAAATCAGCTTGTTTGAAGTAGCTGATTAGACTATTATGGTATGTCTTCAATACAAATCTCTTCCCGAGTAAATAATGTCTCCATACCCGGAGGGCGTGCACGACTACTGTCAGCTCCAAATCATAGGCTGAATAACGTTGCTCGTGATATTTTAACTTACGAGATTCATATGCAATTACTTTTCCTTCTTGGGATAAAATTTCCCCAACACCCTCCTTGCATGCGTCCGTGCAAACCTGAAATTCCTTATTCGGGTTAGCCACACTTAACACAGTTGTTGATGTTAATAATTGCTTCAGCTTTTCAAATCTATCCTGACATTCTTGTGACCATTTAAAAAAATTTCCCTTCCTTTGCAAAGAGGTAATAGGAAAAGCTCTCTTTGAAAATCCTTTAATAAGTCGTCGGTAGTAGCCAGCGAGTCCCATAAATGACCGTATATCTGCCACATTTTGTGGCACTTTCCATTCCATAATAGTTCTGATTTTCTCCGAGTCTACTGCTATACCTTTTTCAGATATCACATTTCCAAGATATTTGATTTCTTCCTTGAAGAAATCTCATTTACTGAATTTTGCATATAACTGATGTTTCCTTAACATTTCAAGTACCACTCTCAAATGTTCCTTGTGTTCCTCCACATTTTTGGAATAAACTAATATGTCATCAATAAAAATTAACACAAAGTTATCCAAATAAGGGTGGAAGATGCTATGCATTAGTCTCATGAAAGTGGCTGGTGCATTTGTCAGTCCAAAAGGTAATACCACAAATTCATAGTGACCATACCTTGTGCGAAAGGTAGTTTTATGTATATCTTCATCTTTGATTCTCATTTGATTATAACCCGACCTCAAATCAATTTTTGAGAATACATTAGCTCCCCTTACCTGATCAAACAGATCGTCAATACGTGCTAAGGGATATCGGTTCTTAACAGTCAGCTTGTTTAACTGCCAGTAATCCATGCACATGTGCATAGTTCCATCCTTCTTTTTGACGAATAGTACAGGTGCTCCCCAGGGAGATACACTGGGTCGTATATATCCCTTGTTTAATAATTCTTGAAGCTGCATTTTAAACTCAGTCAATTCTGGCACACTCATACGATAGGGTGCTCGTGAAATCGGTCATGCCCCTGGCAGCAGTTCTATTGTCAAGTCTATATCTCGTCTAGGTGGCAATCCGGGTATCTTTTCCAGAAATATATCCTTGAATTCCTGTACTACAGGTATATTTTCCAGTATGGAAGCTTTTTCTTTAGAATCAGATAATCCTACTTGTATAGCATACAATTGACATCCCTTTCTTATACATTTTCCCATTTGGGAAGCTGTAATTGGGTGCAGTTGTACAGGCTTCTTTATTCCCCGAATCTCTTGGTGATTGCCATTCTGATCTCTGTAGTAGATAATCCTCTCTTTGCAATCTATGACAGTCCAATGCTTCTCCAACCAATCCATACCAAGCAGCACATCACAAGATCCCAAGGGAAAACTATTCAAATCTACCATTAATTGTTGTCCATTGATTTGTAGTGCACAATCTGGTATTTTGGCGCTAACTTTTCTTTTGGCTCTAGTAGCCAACTGGACTAACCATGTCTTTCTAGATTTTTTGACTTATAGGACTTATATAACTGGCTCTACTTTAGGACTTATATAACTTAAACTTGCTCCCGGATCTACCAAAATGGAAATAGTTTGGGATAACAATTTACCTTCTAGCTCTATCATTGTAGGTTGGAAATCAGCTTGTCGATCTTCCAATGCTGCATTAATTTTGGGTACGCTTCGGGCAACAACTCCCATGGTAGAGGCCTCCTGTAGACTGGTTACTACTTCGTTTCTACCCCGCTGTGGGCAGTCTCGATAGTAGTGCATTGCTCCACAACCCCAGCACTGCAGAGGTGGCCTCTAATTTTGAGGTTGCTCAGGTTTACTGGAAGCCTCAACAGTTTTATCTTCCATAGGCCACCTTATCCTCTGATGATTCTTACCGAACTGCTTACTAACTGAGTTCCTTGTTGTGTTTTTAAAATTACTAGTTTTGCCTCTTTTAAAACCAGCACTACTCTTTTTTTCTTTCATTGACTGCCACCCTTTTCCTTGGTCTGTTTTGGCTTTAGCTTGCTGATAGCACATCCTAGCCTTCCTAATGGCCTCGTCCATTTTTTTGGGATTTAAAAATTCGATACATTCCTTCATATGGATGGGTAAGCTGCTCATGAATCTTTGTACTTTAGCTTTCTCATCTCTTAAGTAAGGTACGTAACGCAGTAATGATGTGAAATTAGTGATGAACTCGTCCATGGTCAATTGTTCGAGTTTCAAATCATGGAATTCTCAAGCCTTTTCATCATAAAAGCGCTCTGTTAGGTACTTATCTTTGAAGTACCATTGGAACTTATCCCATGTCACATCTTGATCCTCTATTCCATGCACGTTCTTCACTTCTTCCCACCATAGAGTGGCTATATCTCATAGCTGGTAAATAGCTAACCGTGCCTTAAGACTGTTGTCATAATCATATATCTGAAAATACTTGTTCATATTGATTAGCCACGCCTCTGCTACCTCATCTTTCTCTCCATCAAATGTGGGTGGTTTTATCTTCCTAATTTCGCCTTGCATCTTGATCTCCTGTTTGTTGTTCATCTCCTTCCTGAAATTCTCTATCAACACTAGGCTTCTCAATTCTTTGGTTTTGCTTATCTGAGAGGTTTTTTAGAATTCTTTCCTTCTCCTGCATCAACCTTGCATTATCATTTCATACTCTCTCCATTTCCTCCTGCAGTTGTTGCACTGTGGTTAACAAGATGCGAGTTTGGTGCTACTATTATTCAATCAGCCGATTATTCTGTTGATGTTGTTCCATTCCCAACTGAACCCACATTTCAAGGTTCCTCTCCTGTTGAGGTTGGGTCTCCCCAACATTTTGAGGTGGCGGCTACAAAGGTGTTCTTCTCGTTTGTCCTATTATTCTTTCCATTTAACACTCTCTCTCCCTCTCTGTGCATTAGTAACACACAATATAATGTTAGTTGACCCAATAGGGTCCCAATGTTGTAACACGCTTTAATACCACTTGTCACTTTCACCCTTAAAAACATTGAACAGTAAAAATAAAAAAAAAATTCCTTTTTACTATCTGCCAATACATACAATATATCTACCAAAATGTCACCATGGTTGGTATCAATATTCATTATTAGCAGCGTACAACTTTTCTTTTTACTCTTTTTAATCATTTAACATGGTGATTATTACAACAATACAGAGCATGGCATTAACATTAACATTTTTTTTAATATGAGTGTTGCATATTTCTAGACCTTGACTTTACGTTATATAATCTCCGATCATTATCTATGGTTTATAGGAATTTTGATTCGTGTCATGAAACTCTTACCTGTCGACGTTATTGGAATTTATTTCATCGTTATCAAGAGGTAATTTTATGTACCAATTGTCCCGGTTGCGAATCCTTTGGCAATTGGCACACAATTAAATTGATGGAATCGCATTTTCTGTTTATACGTCGTTGATCTTAGAATTGATCGAACGGTGAGAACTCGTTAGGGTTTGGCTAATGACTATCTAGCTCATAACTATTTCAGCTTATTCGCATTCCTCCAGGATGAGTTTTGGAACCCTCTCTGCCACCGCAGAGTTTCTCCTTCCAGTTTTCTGGTTCATGTCCTCTACACATTCATGGTCTCTGCTCGGGGTGGCCGGCATCTCTTATGCATTTTCGCACTCTCTGCTAGCCGATATACTCTGGTCTGTTGCTGTTGGAGCAATCTGGTAAGTTATCTACTAACTCTGCCACTATTTCGCATTCCATTGACAAAATCGAATTTTCTCCCTTTTGATTTGAAGCCCGCGTTTAAAACTAATGCGTTGTCTCGTGATTCTGCCTCTCGCTTGACTTCCTACGATTCAGTCTATATCTTGCAAACGTTTTTCAGACAAACCAACAGGTATTATTCTGGAATCCTCCCGAGTATCTTTCCTAAATTTTCTTGTTCAAAGTTGTGAAATCTTGGTTAGAAGTAGGAATAGGTCTCATTCCTTAGCTCAGCTTGAGTTTTTAACTCAATTTCGATTTTATGCATGGCAGGTACAAGTTCATATTCATCTACGCTCAACGTTTGGTACACTCGTGAGTTGTATTGGTGCATTTTCTGTTTTGGCAAAGGCTTACCGATACTTCCCTTAATTCAATAGGTACTCCTGTCTGAGTTTTGGGATTATTCCTTGGTCGTAAGTGACTGGTGAACACTATGGTCTTAAGTTGAAGTATTATTTTTTTTCCAGAATTTTGATGACTATGTGGCTTAGGGTTCTTAATTTCCGCACCTAGAGTTAGTATAAAGGGCTCGTTCTAATTCGGCCACAGGCCTAATTTTTGTGTATGCCCTCTTGGTTCTCGATACTTCAAGAACAGTTGTGATAGAATTATTCAACTATCGTCGTGATTATTAAGCTAGGGGTTTAGTTCCCTGTCATTTTTATTAACACTGTGTTGGTCTATGCTTTCAAGATTTACACTGTATTGGTTTAAGCTTTCAAGATTTACACTGTATTGGCTTACCTCAAACTGGTCTACAGTGAACATTTTTGTATATATATGTATAACAATCCACCATTTACAGTTGTCCTGTTATGCATGCGATTTTCTTTCCTGTACATTCATGGAATGTAAATTTGTTTTGGTTTCTTGTTCCTTTCTTGTTCAGTAAATGGATGTATTCGAATGGCGAGCAAAATAATTTTCTTTGTTAGTAGCTATCTATCTCTCCTCTATGAATAAAAATAGTTCTTTTACCTCGCAGAGATTGGGTATACTTATGGCTTTTATTTATATGTATACTTATTTACACAATTCTCACAGAGGTTTTGATCTTCTCTTTTCCTATGGTGAACTTTACATGTCCTGTTAGCATTTTTCCTATTCATTTAATGAGGAACTTTCTCAATGTGAATCTGCTCGCTTCTTGGTGTTTCATTTTTTTTTATTCCGTTATGCTAGTCTTTATCTGTAATGTGTGTCCGAACCATGACTTGTTCGTGAATTATCATAGACTATGAAGGACAACCAGCCGAGGAATCTGGTCACAGATATTGGGCTAACAGTCCTTCGGTTAGCTAGTTAGATTGTAGTTTGTTTTTTTTTCTTTTCTAAACAGAGTTAAAACCCCTATTACAGAGTATTGAAGTAAATTCATCCTAGAATTATTTTCTGTCTGTTAAACCTGAAACACCTAACTTATTTCAGGCCCTACAATATTTCTATTCATACTTCCGTCAGGGATACAACTTCCATTCAATATATTAAGAATACAATCATTTGTACTACTGTCAGAGATGCAGAATTCCATTTAATAAACTAAGAAAACAATCATTTACACTACTTTCAGAGATACATATTCCATCTAATAAATTAAGACATTAGTCATTTATACTACTAACAAAAATACATATTCCACTCATCTGTACTTAAATCCGACTGATAGCTTTTGGTTTCCTCCCTTCCACGAGTTGGGCAATTACATCCTACAACTCTCCCTCGTGCTCCAAGTCAGAGTCTTCATTGAACACAGAAATCTGGAGGATAAACTCGAGACAGTACAGTCCAATTCTCCAACTCCAGTGGAATAGTCTTCTCTGAAAGTTCCCTTCCAAGAATCCAAGGGTTTTTACTTTCGAGAATGACAGATTCCTTTTTTTTTCCCTCACACAGAACCCCAAACTCTCTTTAGAATTCCTTATTTATTCAAGAGTTTCTTTGGGTAACTGTGGAATTGTTTTTCTATTCAACTAACTCTAGATCTTGAATTTACTTTTACCATCAGTCTTTACTCGTGGAACTAATTTCACAAGTAATTTTTTTTTTCCAATGCCAAAATTAATTTATGTTCATAATATTCTATTTGCAACAAAATAACAATGATGTTATAAATGTTTGCTAAATATTATTAACTATTTAATTTAACAAACTATGCTAATGTACATGTATTTCATAATTTGAATACATACAATTATCAATAAGAATCTAATAGTTTCCTTTTGTTTTATTCACATTACATCTTAATTAACAACACATTCATAACCATTATAAATTTAACTTTTTAATAAAAAATATATAAAATCAAACTATTTAAACATATGTAATGCATTCTCATGTTGTAAAATATAGTTATATTTGCAAATTATAAAATTGGTGTTTGAGTATCTATTTACAATAAAATAAAGTAAATATTTCTCATGTTGTAAAATATAGTTATGTTTGTAAATTATAAAATTGGTATTTGAGTATCTATTTAGAATAGGTATAATCAATTGTATAAAAGCTAATTTTTTTTTTTCAAATATATTTGCAAAGTGTGATTGAATTTTTATGATTAAAATTCTTATGATATGTTTTATTTTTAAATTATATATTAATTTTTTACAATTAATAATTTATTTATTTTTTATTATTATTTTTTTACAATTAATAATTTATTTATTTATTATTATTATTTTTGGATAATATAAATATATCATAAACTAAAAGTTTTGATGCTTATTATGAATCAATGTTTTCTAAATATTATTAACTATTTAATTTAATAAACTATGTTAATATATATGTATTTCATAATTTGAAGACATACAATAACCAATAAGAATCTAATAGTTTCTTTTTGTTTTACTCACAGTACATTTTAATTAACGACATATTCATAACCATTATAACTTTAACTTTTTAATATAAAATATATAAAATCGAACTAATTAAACATATGTAATGCATAAATTTGAGGACATGTTATTATAATTCTATCATTTAATTGTTTTTGTAAGTAAGAGGTTAAGTTGTAAATATGTTAAATGAGAGAATAATTTATTTTATTTATGTATAATTGGGTAGAGAGACTCATTTTTTTGGGAGTCTGAAGGCAATGTGTAAGCATGTCCTTACTCAAAATGGAGTTGATACATGTTACCTCTTAAAATATGAATACAATATAATATAAATAGAAATATGATACGCATGCTTAATTAGTTGTCCATATGACCTAATAAAATTTCATGAAAACTAATTAGTAGTAAACAAAAAAAAATTGTGAGTACAATTTTTAAACCTTATATATTTAAAAAACTATTTGAACAGGTGATAACAACTTCATATATATCTATAATGAGAAAAATGTTAAAAGAATCTATTTTAAAGTATTATAAAATAAAATGCCCCATGTGGGTTATGAATCAGATATTTTAATGTAAATTGATATTCACTTATACTTGAAAATATAGTAATAACCAAAATAGCATTTCAATGCACATCTTTTGTAACCTCTATAGCATTCAAAAATAAGATTTAAACAATGAATAATTACATAGAAGAAATTTGATCCCTCTTGGCTCAAGTTAGATCAGTGCTTAAAACATATCTATATTAATTCTTAAAATAATTGTTTTATATATGGCTTGGCTTGACCCTAGGGGTTTTAATGGTTTACATAATTGTTGAGCGGAGGTGAGTCCCTTATTCCATAAACAAGGGGACTCCTACATCAATGTTTGGTTTGCTCATGACCTTAAAATTGGATGATAATAATAATAATTATACAACTTGACTGAGCCTAATAGTTAATAACATGTCTTTCTTCCTAAGAAGTCGCAAGTTCAAAACTAGAGAGTGTAGAGTGTGGATTTTAGAAAAAATAAACCAATAAAATCCACAAACTTTTAATTGGTGTTTAGATAGTTTCACTTAGGCATAGGAGAGTTGAATATTTTGGATGGCGTTAGTTCAATTAGTTTTCGTTAACATTAATTTGTATTTAGAAAGTTATACTTATATATAGGATAGTTTAATATTTTGGATGGCATGAATTAGTTTTAGTTTACACCCATAAATTTATTAAGGATTAAGGATATTATTGACAAATAAATTTATTAAGAATACTATTAACAAATGTGAAAATTATATCAGTTTTTTCTAAAAACTTAAGAATTTAGTTTTAGTATAGGAAAATTTTAAAATTTTATATTTATACCATGAGTGTAAAAGAAAATCTTGTTTTCAAATTGACACAAATGTTTGAGAATATTATTATAAAATTTTCTAATCTAAAATAATTATATATAGATTCTAGAATTTTTAGTGATATTTTAGGAAAATTAGTAGAATCAAAAATAGTATTCATTAAAATAAAAAATATTATTCCTTAGAATTCGACTTGGTACTTGGAATGTGCCAAGAATGAAAATAGTAAACAACAAGAATAGAGTTTCTTTTTTTCCCTCCTAGGCTCATTTTTAAAAATTTCAATAATATGAACCTTTTTAAAATGGGTTAAGATTAAGAAGAAATGGAATAAGATTAAGAAGAACTAATTTTTTACCCATCACGTTGAACTATATTTTTTTGAGAAATTTCTACTAGTTTGGAAAAAAAATTATGAAAAAAATTTCTTTTTTAGCATTTTTTTAATTACTCCATTAGGATCATAGTATTATTTATTTATTTATTTTTAGCTAAAATGATCATCTTATTCAAATATATTTTAAAAGTAAATTATTTTTATTCAAATAACTAATAATTAAATTTCAAAAGAATGAATAACAACACAAGCTAGGTAATTTACTAATAAAAAAACTTTCTAAAAGGACATTTAACTATACTTTTGAAAATTAAATTAAATTGAAAATAATTAAAAGTTGAGTGTGGAAATAAATGGTTGAAATTGCATGAATCTATTAGAATTTGAAATTGTTTTATGTTGTGTCAATTACTTTTTCTTGATTCAGTACTTCAATTAGCAATGCTTTGAATTACAATTAGTCTCTCTTGGACATTATCTCTCTCTCTCTCTCTCTCCCTCTCCCTCTCCCTCTCAATCCCTCAATCCCACTCCCTCCCGCTATCTCCCGCTCTCTCTCTCTCTCTCTCTCCCTCTCTCCCTCCCCCTCCCTCTCTCCCTCCCCCTCCCTCTCTCTCTCTCTCTCTGACATTATCTTTATCTCTGTCTCTCTATCTCTGACATTCTCTCTCTTACATTATCTCTCTCTCTCTCTCTCTCTCTCTCTCTCTCTCTCTCTCCATCTCCCTCTCTCCCTCTTTGTCTCTCTCTATCTCGCTTTCACTCTCACTCCCACTCCCTCTCCCTCCCGCTCCCTCCCTCTCTCTCTCTCCCTCCCGCTCCCTCCCTCTCTCTCTCCCTCCCACTCCCTCTCTCTCTCACCGCCTACCCCTATCTCTCTCCCACTCTCTTCCTCTCCCTCTCTCTCTCCCTCCCGCTCCTCCTCCCTCTATCTCTCCCTCGCTCTCTCTCTCTCTCTCCCTTCCACTCCCTCTTCCTTTCTCTCCCTCCCTCCCTATCTCTCTATATATCCCTCCCACTCCCTCTCTCTCTGTCTCTCTCTCTGACATTTCGTTCGACCCCCTCCCACTCCCTCTCTCTCTCTCCCCCTCCCTCTATCTCCCTCCCTCTCTCTCTCTCTCTCTCTCTCTCTCTCTCTCTCTCTTGCTCTCTCGCTCCCTCTCTCTCTCCCTCTCGCTCCCTCTCCATCTCTCCCCTTCCCACTCCCTCTGTCTCCCCCTCCCTCTATCTCGCTCCCTCCCTCTCCCTCCTTCCCTCTCCCTCTCTATCTATCCTTCTCCCTCTCTCTCTCTCCCTCTCCCTCTCCCTTCCTCTCTCTCTCTTCCTCTCTCTCTCCCTCTCCCTCTTTCACCCCCTCACTATATCTCCTTCTCTCTCTCTCCCACTCTCTCTCTCTCCCTCTCCCTCTCCCACTCCCTCCCCCTCCCTCTCCCTCTCCCTCTCTCTCTATCCCTCCCTCTCCCTCTCTCTCTCTCCCTCTCGATCCTTCTCTTTCTCTCTCTCTCTCTTCCTCCCTCACGCTCCCTCCCTCTATCCCTCATGCTACCTCTCTCTCTCTCTCCCTCCTGCTCCCTCTCTCTCTCCCCCCCTCCTGCTACCCCCCTTCCTCCCTCCCTCTCTCTCCCTCCCTCTCCCTATCTCTGTCACCCCCTCTCCCTCCCTCTCTCTCTCTCTCTCCCGCTCTGTCTCTCTCTCTCTCTCCCTCCTACTGCATCTCTCTCCCTCCCGCTCCATACCTCTCTCCCTCCAGCTCCCTCTCTATCTCTCTCTCTCTCTCTCGCTATCTCCCTCCCTTCCCTCTCTCTCTCTCTCTCTCCTTCCTTATCCCTCTCGCTCTCTCCCTCTTGCTCTTTCCCTCTCTCCCTCCTGCTTCCTCTCTATCTCTCTCTCCCTCTCTCTCTTACTCCGTCTTTTCGTCCGTCCGTCCCTCCCTCCCTTTGTCCCTCCCTCTCCCTCCCTCCCTTTGTCCCTCCCTCCTCAACATCATATTTCTCTTGCGCTATCTCCACCCATCGTGTCGCTCACCCTCCCTCTCCCTCTCTCACTAGTTCTCTCAATTTATCTCTCTCTCTCCCTCCTCTCTCCTACCTCCCTCTCTCACCCCTATCTTTGTCTCCTTTAATTTCTCCATTCTCCCTCTAGCTATTTCTCCTTAATTTTCTCTATTTCCCTCTCATTTTGTTCATCTCTCCCCACATGTATCCCCTTTAATTCTCACTTTGTGTGTGTATCTCTCTCTTGGGCACCCTACCTCTCTCTCCTTCAATTTCTCTAGTCTCCTTCTACCTCTCTCTCCTTCACTTTCTCCCTTTTTCTCTCTCTATTTACCTCTACCCTTTGCGTCCCCTTCCACACTCACTTAGTGTGTTTCTCTCTCTTACTAGGTCACTTTCTTCCCCATCCACTTTTAAAAGGTGCAATATTACAAAATAACAAAAAAAATCCATTTTAAGATATTAAAATTTAAATATAAATAAAACTGAAAATAATAAAATAATTGCTCTAATAAAACGTATAATACATTATAACTTTTTTTATATAATTATTTTTTTAAATAGATAATTTAAAAGAACACATGGACCATACTTTATGTAAAAGATATATAATAAAAAATAAAATATGTGAATGGATAAAAGAAGAAAAACCTCATAGGTATGCTCACGCAGATGGAACATCATGAATCTACTCTAACAAATATGGGAATAGAAAAGACAGGCACGGCATGGGGATGGCCATGGCAGGGAAAAAAGGTAAGAACGAAGCCAACAAATGAAAACAGAAATTTGAGTATCATATGTAAACAAAAGCATCGCTTAACTAGGAAGCGGAGTATACAAACAGAAATCTGACTATGTTGTTATTAACTCTAATTAGAAACATCTTTGCGAATAGAAATTTGTTAAATGAAATTAACCAAATAAATTTAATTCAACAATCCTTGTAACTCTTTACCATTAAAATTATAAAGAACTATTTCAACGCTGAAATCTTCAAGTATATCCTTCAACTTAAAAAAATCATTGAAATAGATCCCTAAATTTCAAAAAAAAATCTGTGAAGTGTATAAAGAATTATTTCAACACCGAAATCTTTAGCTGTATCCTACAACTTCAAAAAAATCAATGAAATATATCCTTCAATTTCAAAATAAAATTAGTGAAGCGTGTAGAAAATGACAATAGCATAGGCAACTTGTGCTTACCTTAATAGCATTGATTGCAGCTCACGCTTTGTCAGTACAGCGGACGGCCTATGGTCTTGTGATCAATGGCCTTCCTCAATGTTACCTCTCAAGCGGTGGAACATCCTTATTCAAAAGAAAATCCTCAATGGACTGGTGTTCCCTCCACCGAACGTAACGCACCATGGACTTTCGTTGCCGCTACCAAATACAACCCATCACAGACTCTTCCCACTGCACACATATAAACAGAGAGCCCAGGAAGCTGCATGGGAGAGAAGTGGAGAGAAATATCTAAACCACAATGAAATTTAAATTGCATTTCAGCTTGAGGCTGTTTTTTTTACCACCAGCTTTTTTGTATATTCTGACAGGAAACAACTAGACGAAATTCAAATTTCGAAATTGTATTTCAACTTCATGATCGGCATTGGCGAGTTTTTGTGCGTCTTTTGGTTTCTAATGGTAAAGTTTCAGTAATTGACCACTCCAACGTTCATATTTCAATTTTGTAGACGTGCAGCATTTTCATTATAAATTTTGTGTTACAGGTCGAACATTTTAATTAGAATGTTTGTGTATGGCTGGATTATGTTAAAAATATCTCCGATCGTGAGCCACGTCTTTCAACCAGCTCTTCTTTTTCTGAAGTAAACAGACCACTCCAATTAGTTGAAACAATGTTCCACGGACCACTCCAACTGGTTGCAAAAACAACTAAGTTGTGTTTCATTTTATTTATTTATTTCTATAATATGGATATTTTCTTTATTTTTTAACCATTATAATATCTTAAATAAAACATTTGATTGCGTTGACCATGTCATATTAAATATTCAACGTGCCATTTTAGAGAGCATATCATTTAGTATTGAATATGCTTTAAATTTTGAAGAATGTTACTAATTATTTTGGAAATATTATAGTTATATGTTTATTATTTTAATATTTAAAATAAAGAATAATTAAAAAATTTAATCACCTGTTACTTCATTTATAAATTATGAGAAAGATATTTATATATTTGGTATAAAATTAGTCATATTTTGAAAATAAAGTAAATATTTCTCATGTTGTAAAATGTAGTTATATTTGTAAATTATAAAATTCGTATTTCAGTATCTATTTACAATAAAATAAAGTAAATATTTTTCATGTTGTAAAATGTAGTTATGTTTGTAAATTATGAAATTGGTATTTGAATATTTATTTACAATAGGTATAATCAATTGTATAAAAGATAAATATTTTTTTTTTTTTTTCCAAATATTTTTGCAAAGTGTGATTGAATTTTACGATTAAAATGCTTGTGATATGTATTATTTTTAAATTATATATTAATTGTGTACAATTAATAATAATAACAATATAAAATAAAGTTATAATTGATTTATTTTTTATTATTATTTTTATCACTTTATCTTTTCCTATAATTTAAGAATTTAAATAATGTATAACAAAATATTATTATATTCTAATTCAAGGGATTAGTTGAACTAGTTTTCTTTAACATTAATTGGTGTTTAGATAGTTTCACTTAGGCATGGGAGAGTTGAATATTTCGTATGGTGATAGTTCAATTAGTTTTTGTTAAAATTAATTTGTATTTATAAAGCTATACTTATATATAGGAGAGTTTAATATTTTGGATGGCGTGAATTAGTTTACACCGATAAATATATTAAGGATTAAGGATATTACTGACAAATACATTTATTAAGAATGCTATTGACAAATGTGAAAATTATGTCAGTTTTTTCTAAAAACTTAAGAATTTAGTTTTAGTATAGGAAAATTTTAAAATTTTATATTTATACCATGAGTGTAAAAGAAAATCTTATTTTCAAATTGACACAAATGTTTGAGAATATTATTGTAAAATTCTTCTAATCTATAATAATTATATATATATTCTAGAATTTTTAGTGATATTTTAGGAAAATTAGTAGAATGAAAAATAGTATTCGTTAAAATAAAAAATATTATTCCTTAGAATTCGACTTGGTACTTGGAATGAGCCATGAATGAAAATAGTAAACAACGAAAATAGAGTTTTTTTTTTACCCTGATAGGCTCATTTTTTAAAATTTCAATAATCTCAACCTTTTTAAAATGGGTTAAGATTAAGAAGAAATGGAATAAGATTAAGAAGAACTAAGTTTTTATCCATCACATTGAACTATATTTTTTTGAGAAATTTCTAGTAAGTTTGGAAAAAAAATTAATAAAAAAAATTTCCTTTCTAGCATTTTTTTAATTACTCCATTAGGGTCATAGTATTATTTATTTATTTATTTTTAGCTAAAAATGATCATCTTATTCAAATATATTTTAAAAGTAAATTATTTTTATTCAAGTAACTAATAATTAAATTGGAAAAAAATGAATAGCAGCTCAAGCTAGGTAATTTACTAATAAAAAAACTTTCTAAAAGGACATTTAATTATATTTTGAAAATTAAATTAAATTGAAAATAATTAAAAGTTGAGCATGGAAATAAATGGTTGAAATTGCATGAATCTATTAGATTTTGAAATTGTTTTATGTTGTGTCAATTACATTTTCTTGATTCAATACTTCAATTAGCAATGTTTCGAATTACAATTAGTCTCTCTCGAACTCTATCTCTCTCTCTCTCTCCCTCTCTCTCTCTCTCTCTCTCCCTCTCCCTCCTGCTCCCTCCCGCTCTATCTCTCTCTCTCTCTCTCTCTCTCTCTCTCTCTATCTATCTATCTCTATCTCTCTCTCTGTCTCTCTCTCTCTCTCTCTCTCTCTCTCTCTCTCTCTCTCTCTCTCTTGCTCCCTCTCCCTCCCTCTCTCTCTCCCTCGCTCCCTCTCTTTCTCTCTTCCTCTCTCTCCCAACCCTCCTCCCTCCCTCTCTCTCTCTCTCTCTCTCTCTCTATTCCCCCCCTTCTCTCTCTCTCTCCCCCTCTCTCTCTATCCATATCTCCCTCTCTATCTCTCTATATCTCTCTCCCTCCCTCCCTCTCTCTCTCCCTCCCTATCCCTTTCCCTCTCACTACCCCTCCTGCTCTCTCCCCCTCCCTCTGTGGCCCTGCCTCTCCTTCCCTTCATCTATCTGCCTTTGTCTCTCCCTAACTCTCTCTCCCTCCCTCTCTCTCCTTCTGTCTCTCCCTCCTTCTGTCTCTCCCTCCCTCCCTCTCCCTCCATCTCTCACTCCCCTTATTTCTCCTATCTGACAAACACTCTCTCTCTCTCTCTGAAATTATCTTTCTATGTCTCTCTCTATATCTGACATTCTCTCTCTTTCTCTCTCTCTCTCTCTCTCTCTCTCTCTGACATTATCTCTCTCTCTCTCTCTCTCTCTCTCTCTCTCTCTCTCTCTCTCTCTCTCTCTCTCTCTCACTCTCCCTCTCCCTCTATCTCCCTCTCCCTCTCTGTGCATCTCCCTCTCCCTCTCTCTCCCTCCCTCTCTCTCTCCATCTCCCTCTCTCCCTCTCTCTCTCTCTCTCTCCCTTTCACTCTCATTCCCACTCCCTCTCTCTCCCCCTCCCTCTATATCCCTCCCTCTCCCTCCCTCCATCTCTCTCCCTCCCTTCCGCTCCCTCCCTATCTCTCTCTCCCTCCCTTCCGCTCCCTCCCTATCTCTCTCTCCCTCCCGCTCCCTACCTCTCTCTCTCCCTTCCGCTCCCTCTCTATCTCACCCCCTACCCCTATCTCTCTCCCACTTTCTTCCTCTCCCTCTCTCTCTCTCTCTCCCTCCCGCTCCTCCTCCCTATATCTCCCCCTCGCTCTCTCTCTCTCCCCCTTCCTCTCCATCTTTCATTCTCTCCCTCCCTGCCTCTCTCTCTATCTCTCCCTCCCACTCCCTCTCTCTCTCTGTCTCTCTCCCTCCCATTCCATTCGACGCCCTCCCGCTCCCTCTCCCTCCCCCCCCCTCCCTCCCTCCCTCTCCCTCCCTTCTTCCTTGTCTCTCTCTCTCTCTCTCTCTCTCTCTCTCTCTCTCCCTCCCGCTCCCTCTCTATCTCTCCCCTTCCCACTCCCTCTCCCTCTCCCCCTTCCTCTATCTTCCTCCCTCCCTCTCCCTCCTTCCCTCTCCCTCTCTATCTCTCCTTCTCCCTCTTTGTCTCTCTCTCCCTCTCCCTCTCCCTCTCCCTTCCTCTCTCTCTTCCTTTATCTCTTCCCCTCTGTCTCTCCCTCTCCCTCTTTAACCCCCTCACTATATCTCCCTCTCTCTCCCTCCCACTTTCTCCCCCTCCCTATATCTCCCTCCCTCTCTCCCTCTCTCTATCCCTCCCTCTGTCTCCCTCTCCCTCTCCCTCTCTCTCTCTTTCTCTCTCTCCCTCTCTCCCTCTCGCTCCCTCTCTCTCTCTCTCTCTCTCTTCCTCCCTCACGCTCCCTCCCTCTATCCCTCCTGATACCTTTCTCTCTCTCTCCCTCCTGCTCCCTCTCTCTCTCTCTCCCTCCCGCTACCCCCCTTCCTTCCTCCCTCTCTCTATCTCCCTCCCTCTCCCTATCTCTGTCCCCCCCCCCTCTCTCTCTCTCTCTCTCTCTCTCTCTCCTGCTTCGTCTCTCTCTCTCTCTCCCTCCTGCTCCCTCTCTCTCCCTCCAGCTCCCTCTCTCTCTCTATCTCTCCCTCTCTCTATCTCTCTCTATCTCCCGCTCCCTCTCGCTATCGCCCTCCCTTACCTCTCTCTCTCTCTCTCTCTCTTCCTCCCTTTCCTCCCTCTATCTCCCTCCCTCTCCCTCTCGAACTCTCCCTCCTTATCCCTCTCGCTCTCTCCCTCTCGCTCTTTCCCTCTCTACCTCCTGCTCACGCCCTCCCTCCCTCTCTCTCTTACTCCATCTCTCCCTCCCTCCTTCTCTCCCTCTCTCTCTTACTCTGTCTCTCCCTCACTCCCTCGCTCCCTCTCTCTCCCTCCCCCTCCCTTTGTCCCTCCCTCCTCGACATCCTCTTTCTCTTGCGCTATCTCCACCCATCGTGCCACTCACGCTCCCTCTCCCTCTCTCACTAGTTCTCTCAATTTATCTCTCTCTCTCCCTCCTCTCTCCTACCTCTCTCTCTCACCCCTATCTTTGTCTCCTTTAATTTCTCCATTCTCCCTCTAGCTATTTCTCCTTAATTTTCTCTATTTCCCTCTCATTTTGTTCATCTCTCCCCACATGTATCCCCTTTAATTCTCACTTTGCATGTGTATCTCTCTCTTGCGCACCCTACCCCTCTCTCCTTCAATTTCTCTAGTCTCTTTCTACCTCTTTCTCCTTCACTTTCTCCCTTTCGCTCTCTCTATTTACCTCTACCCCTTGCCTCCCCTTCCACACTCACTTTGTGTGTGTTTCTCTCTCTTATTAGGTCACTTTCTTCCCCATCCACTTTTAATAGGTGCAATATTACAAAATAACAAAAAAAATCCATTTTAAGATATTCAAATTTAAATATAAATAAAACTGAAAATCATAAAATAATTTCTCTAATAAAACGTATAATACATTATAATTTTTTTTTTATATAATTTTTTTTTTAAATAGCGAATTTAAAAGAACACATGGACCATATTTTATGTAAAAGATATATAATAAAAAATAAAATATGTGAATGGATAAAGGAAGAAAAACCTCATAGGTATGCTCAGGCAGATGGAACATCATGAATCTACTCTAAGAACCTGAGAATAGAAAAGACAGGCATGGCATGGGGATGGCCATGGCAGGGAAAAAAGGTAAGAACATCGCCTAACTTGGAAGGGGAGTATGCAAACAGAAACCTGAGTATGGTGTTATTAACTCTAATTAGAAACATCTTTGCGAATAGAAAATTGTTATATGAAATTAACCTAATAAATTTAATTCAAAAATCCTTGTAACTCTTTACCATTAAAATTATAAAGAACTATTTCAACGCTAAAATCTTCAAGTATATCCTTCAACTTAAAAAAATCATTGAAATATATCCCTAAATTTCAAAAAAAAATCAGTGAAGTGTATAAAGAACTATTTCGACACCGAAATCTTTAACTGTATCCTTCAACTTCAAAAAAATCAATGAAATATATCCTTGAATTTCAAAATAAATTTAGTGAAGCGTGTAGAAAATGAGAATAGCATAGGGAGACCTCAGTTTACCTTTAATAGTATTGAAATTGCAAATTTCACGTTTGTCCATACAGTCAGATGTTTTCTCCTATGGTCTTGTGATCAATGGCCTTCCTCAATGTTACCTCTTAAGCGGTGGAACATCCTTATTCAAAAGAAAATCCTCAATGGACTGGTGTTCCCTCCACCAAACGTAACCCACCATGGACTCTCGTTGCCGCTACCAAATACAACCCATCACAGAAAACAGAGAGCGCAGGAAGCAGCGTGGGAGAGAAGTGGAGAGAAATATCTAAACCACAATGAAATTTAAATTGCATTTCAACTTGAGGCTTTTTTTTTACCACCAGCTTTTTTGCATATTCTGAAAGGAAAGAGCTAGATGAAATTCAAATTTCGAAATTGCATTTCAACTTCAGGATCGGCATTGGTGAGTTTTTGTGCATCTTTTGGTTTCTAACGGTAAAGTTTCAGTAATTGACCACTCCAACGTTCATATTTCAATTTTGTAGACCTGCAGCATTTTCATTATAAATTTTGTGTTACACGTCGATCATTTTAATTAGAAGGTTTGTGTATGGCTGGATTATGTTAAAAATATCTCCGATCGTGAGCCACGTCTTTCAACTAGCTCTTCCTTTTCTGAGCTGAACATACCACTCCAATTAGTTGAAACAATGTTCCACGGACCACTCCAACTGGTTGCAAAAACAACTAAGTTGCTTTTGATTATTTTTTTTTTTTAATTAATTAATTTATTTATAATATGGATATTTTCTTTATTTTCTAACCATTATAATATCTTAAATAAAAAATTTGATTGCATTGACCATGTCAGAATAAATATTCAATAAAATATAAATTAATCATATGTTGAAAATAAAGTAATATTTCTCATGTTGTAAAATATAGTTATATTTGTAAATTATAAAATTGGTATTTGAGTATCTATTTACAGTAAAATAAAGTAAATATTTCTAATATTGTAAAATGTAGTTATGTTTGTAAATTATAAAATTGGTATTTGAGTATCTACTTACAATAGGTATAATCAATTGTATAAAAGCTATATATATATATATATTCAAAAAATTGTGATTGAATTTTTATGATTAAAATGCTTGTGATATGTTTTATTTTAAAACTATATATTAATTTTTTACAATTAATAATAATAAAAATATAAAATAAAGTTATAATTTATTTATTTTTTGTTATTATTTTTGGATAATATAAGTATATTATAAGCTAAATGTTTTGATGCTTATTATGAATCAATGTTTGCTAAATATTATTAACTATTTAATTTAACAAACTATGACAATGTACATGTATTCTATAATTTGAAGAAATACAATTACCAATAAGAATCTAATAGTTTCCTTTTGTTTTATTCACATTACATCTTAATTAACAACACATTCATAACCATTATAACTTTAACTTTATAATAAAAAATATATAAAATCAAACTGATTAAACATATGTAATGCATAAATTTGAGGACATGTTATTAAATGAGAGAATACATTTTTTTTTATTTTTTATGTATAATTGAGTAGAGAGACTACCAATAAGAATCTAATAGTTTCCTTTTGTTTTATTCACATTATTAAGACTGACTAAATTAATGCTATCTGCAATTATTATAAATTTAACTTTTTAATAAAAAATATATAAAATCAAACTAATTAAACATATGTAATGCATAAATTATGTAATGCATTCTCATGTTGTAAAATATAAGTATATTTGTAAATTATAAAATAGGTATTTGAGTATCTATTTACAATAAAATAAAGTAAATATTTCTCATGTTGTAAAATGTAGTTATGTTTGTAAATTATAAAATTGGTATTTGTGTATCTATTTACAATAGGTATAGTCAATAGGTATAATCAATTGTATGTATTTCATAATTTGAAGACATACAATAACCAATAAGAATCTAATAGTTTCCTTTTGTTTTATTCACATTACATCTTAATTAACAACATATTCATAACCATTATAACTTTAAATTTTTAATAAAAAATATATAAAATCAAACTAATTAAACATATGTAATGCATAAATTTGAGGACATGTTATTATAATGCTATCTTTTAATTGTTTTCATAAGTAAGAGGTTAAGTTGTAAATATGTTTTTTTTTTCTAAGTGTAACTAATTCTATTATGTATAAGGTTACTAGTACAAAACAGTCACAGTGTCAGCTATGAAAGCCTGAGCACTGTGTTTGAAAGTCAAGCTGTTCACAGAGTGCCTAGACTGCCCATATTGGGAAACCAGTCCTATTAAACATCGAGTCTTAACCGCCCTCGTGAGGGAAACCGGTTTGGAAAGCATAAAAACTAAATAAACATAGAAATATAAGCTATAGTGCAGAGACCACTGATTCAGCTGGTTAGCCCAGCGACAAAAACTAGCATTAACTATAAAACTGAACCAAAAAACCTAGAGAGCAGAGATGAAGTTATCCATGAGTTGGTGACGGTGGTTCCTCAATGATTCTGCAACCGAAAAACTCTCTGCTATCCTCCTTACCAGAATCGCTCGTGTCCATGCCACCCGAGGGCGCTTCCATGTTTTTCTGCTGCTCCTGTGGAGAAAGGGGGGAGATAACCGGTGCAGCAGCTGCGTTTAAGGGTCTAGGACTCGGAGATAGGTGCACGGAGGCTAAACCAGGAGCAGGGTGGTTGGGAATTTGCTCCCGCAGAGTGAGCGAAATGAGGGCCGTGAGAACAAAATTGGAGGCAGTGGGATGGAATTTGAGCTCCACATGCTGCGAGGTTTGTCTGATGGTGGGGCGAAGAGGGGCAGGAGGGACAGCCCGGGAAGAGCTGCCGCCATAGTCATGAGCGCGGGAAGGAGGAGGCGAGGCGTCAACCAAAGATGCTGAAACCGAATCTCTATCACGTCGACGTCCACGACCTCTGCCACCGCTCAAATTCTGAGGAGGGTCCAGAGAATCATCAGTGGAAAAAGTGCTGGGAGGAGGGCGACTGTGACTCCGGCTGGAGCCTCGTCGAGCCCGCATCCTCTCACGAAGACGTGACATCTCATAAGGGGAATGACTGAGGCGAGCTGGAACGAGAGGAGAGACAGTGAGAGCAAGGGGAGCAGTATAATGAACAGAGGGATGGGCAAAGCGGAAGATGTCAGGAGGAGCAGAGAAATCACGCGGAGGCTCACCACGCAGGTCAGCGCCAACCCTGGAAAGAAAATTATATAGACAATGCGGACTCTGGGTGAAATGAATACCTGGGACCGGTTCAATGCAGGCCTGCAGAGAGCAGCGCCTTCCTGTAGACGTCTTCATGCTAGCCTCGAGCGAACTAGAAGTGCAAATACCGAGCAGCGGGGTGGGCGAGCTCGCCGAACCAGAGGCGTCATCTGTGGCATGCGACTGAACCTCCAAATCTTGCAGCACTGCCATAATCACCTCCGGATTGAGCAGACCAAGGTTAATGACCGTCGCGCGAGTGATAACATTAAGAGCAGAGTTATTGCAAGTGCCGGGAGCCATGTGGGCTGCCCAGGCCATTTTCATGGGGAAGTGCGTGAGGTGGCGTCTCCCCCCCGGAGCATTAAACAGCCGGATCCGGCGAAGTTGTAAATATGTTAAATGAGAGAATAATTTATTTTATTTATGTATGATTGGGTAGAGAGACTCATTCTTTTGGGAGTCTAAAGGAAATGTGTTAGCATGTCCCTTCTCAACATGGAGTTGATACATGTTACCTCTTAAAATATGAATACAATATACTCTAAATAGAAAAACACTGTGAGCTATAATAAAAAAGAAAAAAGAAATATGATATGCATGCTTAATTAGTTGTCCATATGACCTAATAAAATTTCATGAAAATAAATTATTAGTAAACAAAAAAATTATGTGAGTACAATTTTTAAAACTTGAGATATTTAAAAATATAGCTACAAAGACAACAATCCTTATATATATTCATAATGCTAGTATGTTAAAAGAAGAGATGCAGTATTATAAATAAATTCCCTATGTATTAGAAATGTAATATTTTAATGTAAATTGATATTCACTTATACTTAAAATATAGTAATAACCAAAACCATTTCAATGCACATCTTTTGTAACCTCTATAGCATTCAAAAGTAAGATTTAAACAATGAAAAATTACATAGAAGAAATTTGATCCCTCTTAGCTCAAGTTAGATCAGTGCTTAAAACATATCTATATTAATTCTTAAAATATTTGTTTTATATATGGGTTGGCTTGACTCTAGGGGTTTTAATGGTTTACATAACTGTTGAGCGGAGGTGAGTCCCTTGTTCCATAAACAAGGGGACTCCTACATCAATGTTTGGTTTGGTCATGACCTTAGAATTGGATGATAATAATAATAATTATACAACTTGAGTGAGCCTAATGGTTAACAACATGTCTTTATTCCTAAGAAGTCGCAAGTTCAAAAGTAGAGAGTGTAGAGTGTGGATTTTAGAAAAAATAAACCAAAAAAATCCACAAACTTTCAAATATAACACTAAAAACAACATATATTAAAATTAAATTATAATTAATAAAATATTTGATAATATTAAATTAAATTTATATAAATAATTAAAAAAAATATTTTAAATGCAAATTTTAGCACTTATTAATGAATTATATATAAAAATAAAATACCTAATAAAATGAGTATAAAAATCTAAATATATGGAGGGTGTTTCCACTTTGAGTACTGCTATGACTAGTATTTCAAGGGAGGTTATTTATTTATTTATTTACTAATTACATTTTGATTATATATTATCATTTGTCTCATTCATCACTTTATCATTTCCTAGAATTTAAGAATTTAAATAATGTATAGCAAAATATTATTATAGTCTAATTCAAGGGATTAGTTGAACTAGTTTTCTTTAACATTAATTGGTGTTTATATAGTTTCACTTAGGCATGGGAGAGTTGAATATTTTGGATGGTGATAGTTCAATTAGTTTTCGTTAACATTAATTTGTATGTAGAAAGTTATACTTATATATAGGAGAGTTTAATATTTTGGATGACGTGAATTAGTTTACACTGATAAATTTATTAAGGATTAAGGATATTATTGACAAATAAATTTATTAAGAATACTATTGACAAATGTGAAATAAATTTATTAAGGGTTAACGATATTATTGACAAATAAATTTATTAAGAATACTATTGACAAATGTGAGTTTTTTCTAAAAACTTAAGAATTTAGTTTTAGTATAGGAAAATTTTAAAATTTTATATTTATACCATGAGTGTAAAAGAAAATCTTATTTTCAAATTGACATAAATGTTTGAGAATATTATTGTAAAATTATTCTAATCTATAATAATTATATATAGATTCTAGAATATTTAATGATATTTTAGGAAAATTAGTAGAATGAAAAATAATATTCCTTAAAATAAAAAATATTATTCCTTAGAATTTGACTTGGTACTTGGAATGGGCCATGAATGAAAATAGTAAACAGCGAAAATAGAGTTTCTTTTTTTCCCTCTTGGCTCATTTTTTAAAATTTCAATAATCTCAACCTTTTTAAAATGGGTTAAGATTAAGAAGAAATGGAATAAGATTAAGAAGAACTAAGTTTTTATCCATCACATTGAACTATATTTTTTTGAGAAATTTCTAGTA
Organism: Pinus albicaulis; assembly: GCA_034641835.2. Taxonomy (NCBI): domain Eukaryota; kingdom Viridiplantae; phylum Streptophyta; class Pinopsida; order Pinales; family Pinaceae; genus Pinus; species Pinus albicaulis. The sequence continues at coordinate 195,192 of JAXQQM020065512.1, forward strand.
AGTTTGGAAAAAAAACTATGAAAAAAATTTCCTTTTTAGCATTTTTTAAACTACTCCATTAGTGTCATAGTATTATTTATTTATTTATTTTTAGCTAAAAATGATCATCTTATTCAAATATATTTTAAAAGTAAATTATTTTTATTCAAATAACTAATAATTAAATTGGAAAAAAATGAATAACAACGCAAGCTATGTAATTTACTAATAATTAAATTGGAAAAAAATGAATAACAACACAAGCTATGTAATTTACTAATAAAAAAACTTTCTAAAAGGACATTTAATTATAATTTTCAAAATTAAATTAAATTGAAAATAATTAAAAGTTGAGTGTGGAAATAAATGGTTGAAATTGCATGAATCTATTAGATTTTGAAATTGTTTTATGTTGTGTCAATTACTTTTCCTTGATTCAATACTTCAATTAGCAATGTTTCAAATTACAATTAGTCTCTCGCGGACACTATCTCTCTCTCTCCCTCTCCCTCCCGATCCCTCCCTCTCTCTCTCTCTCTCTCTCTCTCTCTCTCTCTCTCTCTATACATCTCTATCTCTCTCTCTCTCTCTCTCTCTCTCTCTCTCTCTATCTCTCCCTCTCTCTATATATATCTCTCTCCCTCCCTCCCTCTCTCTCTCCCTCTCGCTCTCTCTCCCTCCCTACACATTTCCCTCTCACTACCCCTCCCACTCTCTCCCCCTCCCTCTGTGACACTCCCTCTCCTTCCCTTCATCTATCTGCCTCTGTCTCTCCCTCTCTCTCTCTCCCTCCCTCTCCCTCCTTCTGTCTCTCCCTCTCTCCCTCTCCCTCCATCTCTCACTCCCCTTATTTCTCCTCTCTGACACACTCTCTCGCTCTCTAACATTATCTTTCTCTCTATCTCTCTATCTCTGACATTCTCTCTCTTTCTCTCTCTCTCTCTCTCTTCCTCCCTCTCTAACTCTCCCTCTCCCTCTATCTCCCTCTCCCTCTCTGTGCATCTCCCTCTCCCTCCCTCCCTCTCTATCCCTCCCTCTCTCTCTCCATCTCCCTCTCTCCCTCTCTCTCTCTCTCTCTCTCACTTTCACTCTCACTCCCACTCCCTCTCTCTCCCACTCCCTCTATATCCCTCCCTCTCCCTCCCTCCATCTCCCTCTCTCTCTCTCCCTACCTTCTGCTCCCTCCCTATCTCTCTCTCCCTCTCGCTTTGTCCCTCTCTCTCTCCCTCCCGCTCCCTCTCTCTCTCACCCCCTACCCCTATCTCTCTCCCACTCTCTTCCTCTCCCTCTCTCTCTCTCTCCCTCTTGCTCCTCCTCCCTCTATCTCCCCCTCGCTCTCTCTCTCTCTCCCTTCCACTCCCTCCTTATTTCTCTCCCTCCCTACCTGTCTCTCTATCTCTCCCTCCCACTCCCCCTCTCTCTCTGTCTCTCTCCTTCCCATTCCGTTCGACCCCCTCCCGCTCCCTCTCTCTCTCTCCCCCTCCCTCTATTTCCCTCCGTCCCTCTCCCTCCTTCCCTGTCTCTCTCTCTCTCTCTCTCTCTCCCACTCCCTCTCTCTCTCCCTCCCGCTCCCTCTCTATCTCTCCCCTTCCCACTCCCTCTCTCTCTCCCCTTCCCTCTATCTCCCTCCCTCCCTCTCCCTCCTTCACTCTCCCTCTCTATCTCTCCTTCTCCCTCTCCCTTCCTCTCTCTCCCTCTCTCTCTCCCTCTCTCTCTCCCTCTCCCTCTTTCACCCTGTCCCTATATCTCCTTCTCTCTCTCTCCCACTTTCTCCCCCTCCCTATATCTCCCTCCCTCTCCCTCTCTCCCTCTCCCTCCCTCTCTCTCTCTATCTCTCTCTCTCTCCCTCTCTGTCTCCCTCTCTCCCTCTCGCTCCCTCTCTCTCTCTCTCTCTCTCCCTCCTCCCTCTCTCTCTCTCTCCCTCTTGCTACCCCCCTTCCTCCCTCCCTCTATCTCCCTCCCTCTCCCTATCTCTATCTCTCTCTCTCTCTCTCTCTCTCTCTCTCTCTCTCTCTCTCCCGCTACGTCTCTCTATCTCTCTCTCCCTACTGCTCCCTCTCTCTCTCTCTATCTCTCTCTATCTCTTGCTATCTCCCTCCCTTCCCTCTCTCTCTCTCTCTCTCTTCCTCCTTTCCTCCCTCTATCTCCCTCACTCTCCCTCTCGCTCTCTCCCTCCTTATACCTCTCGCTCTTTCCCTCTCTCCCTCCTGCTTCCTCTCTATCTCTCTCTCCCTCTCTCTCTCTCTCTCCCTTACTCCCTCTCTCCCTCCCTCCCTTACTCCGTCTCTCCCTCCCTCCCTCCCTCACTCCCTATCCCTCCATTTTTCCCTCCCTCCCCGACATTCTCTTTCTCTTGTGCTATCACCACCCATCGTGCCACTCACCCTCCCTCTCCCTTTCTCACTAGTTCTCTCATTTTATCTCTCTCTCTCCCTCTTCTCTCCTACCTCCCTCTCTCACCCCTATCTTTGTCTCCTTTCATTTCTCCATTCTCCCTCTAGCTATTTCTCCTTAATTTTCTCTATTTCCCTCTCATTTTGTTCATCTCTCCCCACATTTATCCCCTTTAATTCTCACTTTGTGTGTGTATCTCTCTCTTGTGCACCCTACCCCTCTCTCCTTTAATTTCTCTAGTCTCCTTCTATCTCTTTCTCCTTCACTTTCTCCCTTTTGCTTTCTCTCTCCCCCTCCCTCTCCCTCCTTCCCTCTCTCTCTCTCTCTCTCTCTCTCCCCAACTCCCTCTCTCTCTCCCTCCCGCTCCCTCTCTATCTCTCCCCTTCTCACTCCCTCTCTCTCTCCCCCTCCCTCTAACTCCCTCCCTCCCTCTCCCTCCTTCCCTCTCCCTCTCTATCTCTCCTTCTCCCTCTCTCTCCCTCTCTCCCTCTCCCTCTCCCTCTCCCTTCCTCTCTCTCCCTCTCTCTCTCTTCCTCTCTCTCTCCCTCCATCTCTATCCCTCTCTCTCTCCCTCTCCCTCTTTCAACCCCTCCCTATATCTCCTTCTTTCTCTCTCCCACTTTCTCCCCCTCCCTCTCCCTCTATCCCTCCCTCTCCCTCCCTCTCCCTCTATCCCTCCATCTCCCTCTCTCTCCCTCTCTCTCTCTCTCTCTCTCCCTCCTGCTACCCCCATTCCTCTCTCCCTCTATCTCTCTCCCTCTCCCTATCTCTGTCCCCCCCTCTCCCTCTCTCTCTCTCTCTCTCCCGCTCTGTCTCTCTCTCTCTCCCTGCTGCTCTGTCTCTCTCCCTCCCGCTCCATCCCTCTCTCCCTCCAGCTCCCTCTCTCTCTCTCTCTCTCTAACTCGCTATCTCCCTCCCTTCCCTCTCTGTCTCTCTCTCTTCCTCCCTTTCCTCCCTCTATCTCCCTCACTCTCTCTCTCTCTCCCTCCTTATCTCTCTCACTCTTTCCCTCTCTCCCTCCTGCTTCCTCTCTATCTCTCCCTCCCTCCCTCTCTCCCCCCCTCTCTCTCTCTCCCTCCCTTTTCCCCTCCCTCCCCGACATCCTCTTTCTCTTTCACTATCTCCACCCATCGTGCCAATCACCCTCACTCTCTCTCTTTCACTAGTTCTCTCAATTTATCTCTCTCTCTCCCTCCTCTCTCCTACCTCCCTCTCTCACCCCTATATTTGTCTCCTTTAATTTCTCCATTCTCCCTGTAGCTATTTCTCCTTAATTTTCTCTATTTCCCTCTCATTTTGTTCATCTCTCCCCACATGTATCCCCTTTAATTCTCACTTTGTGTGTGTATCTCTCTCTTGTGCACCCTACCCCTCTCTGTAATTTCTCTAGTCTCCTTCTATCTCTTTCTCCTTCACTTTCTCCCTTTTTCTCTCTCTATTTACCTCTACCCCTTGCGTCCCCTTCCACACTCACTTTGTGTGTGTTTCTCTCTCTTACTAGGCCACTTTCTTCCCATCCACTTTTAAAAGGTGGAATATTACAAAATAAATAAAAAAATCCATTTTAAGATATTAAAATTTAAATATCAATAAAACTGAAAATCATAAAATAATTGCTCTAATAAAACGTATAATACAATATTACTTTTTTTTATATAATTATTTTTTTAAATAGCGAATTTAAAAGAACACATGGACCATACTTTATGTAAAAGATATATAATAAAAAATAAAATATGTGAATGGATAAAAGAAGAAAAACCTCATATGTATGCTCAGGCAGATGGAACGTCATGAATCTACTCTGACAAATCTGGGAATAGAAAAGACAGGCACGGCATGGGGATGGCCATGGCAGGGAAAAAAGGTAAGAACGAAATTCTAGCGAAGCCAAGAAATGCAAACATAAATCTGAGTATCATATGTAAACAAAGCATCGCCTAACTAGGAAGCGGAGTATGTAAACAAAAACCAGAGTATGGTGTTATTAACTCTAATTAGAAACATCTTTGCGAATAGAAATTTGTTATATGAAATTAACCTAATAAATTTAATTCAACAATCCTTGTAACTCTTTACCATTAAAATTATAAAGAACTATTTCAACGCTGAAATCTTCAAGTATATCCTTCAACTTAAAAAAAATCATTGAAATATATCCCTAAATTTCAAAAAAAAATCAGTGAAGTGTATAAAGAACTATTTCAACACCGAAATCTTTAGCTGTATCCTTCAACTTCAAAAAAATCGATGAAACATATCCTTCAATTTCAAAATAAATTTAGTGAAGCGTGTAGAAAATGACAATAGCATAGGCAACTTGTGCTTACCTTAATAGCATTGATTGCAGCTCACGCTTTGTCCATACAGCGGACGGCCTATGGTCTTGTGATCAATGGCCTTCCTCAATGTTACCTCTCAAGCGGTGGAACATCCTTATTCAAAAGAAAATCCTCAATAGACTGGTGTTCCCTCCACCAAACGTAACCCACCATGGACTCTCGTTGCGGCTACCAAATACAACTCATCACATACTCTTCCCACTGCACACATATAAACAGAGAGCGTAGGAAGCTGCATGGGAGAGAAGTGGAGAGAAATATCTAAACCACAATGAAATTTAAATTGCATTTCAACTTGAGGCTGTTTTTTTTTACCACCAGTTTTTTTGCATATTCTGACAGGAAACAAGTAGACGAAATTCAAATTTCAAAATTGCATTTCAACTTCCAGATCGGCATTGACGAGTTTTTGTGCATCTTTTGGTTTCTAACGGTAAAGTTTCAGTAATTGACCACTCCAACGTTCATATTTCAATTTTGTAGACGTGCAGCATTTTCATTATAAATTTTGTGTTACACGTCGAACATTTTAATTAGAATGTTTGTGTATGGCTGGATTACGTTAAAAATATCTCCGATCCTGAGCCACGTCTTTCAACCAGCTTTTCCTTTTCTGAGCTGAACAGACCACTCCAATTAGTTGAAACAATGTTCCACATACCACTCCAACTGGTTGCAAAAACAACTAAGTTGCGTTTGATTTTTTTATTTTTTTTCTATAATATGGATATTTTCTTTATTTTTTAACCATTATAATTTCTTAAATAAAACATTTGATTGCGTTGACCATGTCAGATTAAATATTCAACCTGCCATTTTAGCGACCATATCATTTAGTATTGAATATGCTTTAAATTTTGAAGAATGTTACTAATTATTGGAAATATTATAGTTATATGTTTATTATTTTAATATTTAAAATAAAGAGTAATTAAAAATTCTAATCACTCTTACTTTATTTATAAATTATGAGAAAGATATTTATATATTTGGTATAAAATTAATTATACTTTGAAAATAAAGTAAATATTTTTCATGTTGTAAAATGTAGTTATATTTATAAATTATAAAAAGTAAATATTTCTCGTGTTGTAAAATATAGTTATATTTGTAAATTATTAAATTGGTATTTGAGTATCAATTTACAATAAAATAAAGTAAATATTTCTCATATTGTAAAATTTAGTTATGTTTGTAAATTATAAAATTGGTATATAAGTATCTATTTACAATAGGTATAATCAATTGTATAAAAGCTAAATATATTTTATTTTATTTTTTTTCAAATATTTTTGCAAAGTGTGATTGAATTTTATGATTAAAATGCTTGTGATATGTTTTATTTTAAAAATATATATTAATTTTTTACAATTAATAATAATATTAACATGAAATAAAGTTATAATTGATTTATTTTTTATTATTATTTTTTGATAATATAAGTATATCATAAGCTAAATGTTTTGATGCTTATTATGAATCAATATTTGCTAAATATTATTAACTATTTAATTTAATAGACTATGTTAATCTATATGTATTTCATAATTTGATGACATACAATAACCAATAAGAATCTAATAGTTTCCTTTTGTTTTATTCACATTACATCTTAATTAACAACATATTCGTGACCATTATAACTTTAACTTTTTAATAAAAAATATATAAAATCAAACTAATTAAACATATATAATGCATAAATTTGAGGACATTTTATTATAATTCTATCATTTAATTGTTTTGGTAAGTAAGAGGTTAAGTTGTAAATATGTTAAATGAGAGAATAATTTATTTTATTTAGGTATAATTGGGTAGAGAGACTCATTCTTTTGGGTGCCTGAAGGCAATGTGTAAGCATGTCATTGCTCAACATGGAGTTGATACATGTTACCTCTTAAAATATGAATACAATATTCTCTAAATAGAAAAACAATGTGAGCTATAATAAAAAAGAAAAAAGAAATATGATATGCATGCTTAATTAGTTGTCCATATGACCTAATAAAATTTCATGAAAAGTAATTAGAAGTAAACAAAAAAATTATGTGAGTACAATTTTTAAACCTTATATATTTAAAAAAATATGTGAACAGGTGATAACAACTTCATATATATATATAATGAGAAAAATGTTCAAAGAATATATTTTAAAGTTTTATAAAATAAAATTCCCCATGTGGATTATGAATGAAATATTTTAATGTAAATTAATATTCACTTATACTTGAAAATATAGTAATAACCAAAAAACCATTTCAATGCACATCTTTTGTAACCTCTATGGCATTCAAAAATAAGATTTAAACAATGAAAAATTACATAGAAGAAATTTGATCCCTCTTGGCTCAAGTTAGATCAGTGCTTAAAACATATCTATATTAATTCTTCAAATAATTGTTTTATATATGGGTTGACTTCACCCTAGGATTTTTCAAATGGGTTGGTTTGACCCTAGGGGTTTTAATGGTTTACTTAATTGTTGAGAAGAGGTGGGTCCCTTGTTCCATAAACAAGCGGACTCCTACATCAATGTTTGGTTTGGTCATGACCTTAAAATTGGATGATACTAATAATAATTATACAACTTGAGTGAGCCTAATGTTTAACAACATGTCTCTCCTCCTAAGAAATCACAGGTTCAAAGCTAGAGAGTGTAGAGTGTGGATTTTAGAAAAAATAAACCAAAAAAATCCACAAATTTTCAAAAATGACACTAAAAACAATTTATATTAAAATTAAATTATAATTAATAAAATATTTAATAATATTCAATTAAATTTATAGAAATAATTAAAAAAAATATTTAAAATGCAAAATTTTCACTTATTAATGAATTAAATATGAAAATAAAATACCTAATAAAATGAGTATAAAAATCTAAATATATGGAGGGTGTTTCCACTTTGACCACTGCTATGATTAGTACTTCAAGGGAGGTTATTTACTTATTTACTAATTACACATCAGTATAAAAATCTAAATATATGGAGGGTGTTTCCACTTTGACCACGGCTATGAATAGTATTTCAAGGGAGGTTATTTATTTATTTACTAATTAGACTTTGATTACATATTATCATTTGTCTCATTCATCACTTTATCATTCCCTAGAATTTAAAAATTTAAATAATGTATAACAAAATATTATTATAGTCTAATTCAAGGGATTAGTTGAACTAGTTTTCTTTAACATTAATTGGTGTTTAGATAGTTTCACTTAGGCATGGGAGAGTTGAATATTTTGGATGGTGTTATTTCAATTAGTTTTCGTTAACATTAATTTGTATTTAGAAAGCTATACTTATATATAGGAGAGTTTAATATTTTGGATGGCCTCAATTAGTTTACACTGATAAATTTATTAAGGATTGACGATATTATTGACCAATAAATTTATTAAGAATACTATTAATGAATGTGAAAATTATATCAGTTTTTTCTAAAAACTTAAGAATTTAGTTTTAGTATAGGAAAATTTTAAAATTTTATATTTATACCATTAGTGTAAAAAAAAATCTTATTTTTAAATCGACGCAAATGTTTGAGGATATTATTGTAAAATTATTCTAATCTATAATATATATATATATATATATATATATATATATATTCTAGAATTTTTAGTGATATTTTAGGAAAATTAGTAAAATGAAAAATAGTAATCGTTAAAATAAGAAATATTTTTCCTCAGAATTCGACTTGGTACTTGGAATGAGCCATGAATGAAAATAGTAAACAACAAAAATAGAGTTTTTTTTTACCGTCCTAGGCTCATTTTTTAAAATTTCAGTAATCTCAACCTTTTTAAAATGCGTTAAGTTTAAGAAGAAATCAAATAAGATTAAGAAGAACTAAGTTTTTATCCATCACATTGAACTATATTTTTTTGAGAAATTTCTAGTAAGTTTTGGGAAAAAATTATGAAAAAAAATTCCTTTTTATCATTTTTTTAATTACTCCATTAGAATCATAGTATTATTTATTTATTTATTTTTAGCTAAAAATGATCATCTTATTCAAATATATTTTAAAAGTAAATTATTTTTCTTCAAATTGGAAAAAAATGAATAACAACACATAAAAGGAGCAAGGGACAAGCTAGGTAATTTACTAATAAAAAAAACTTTCTAAAAGGAAATTTAATCATAATTTTGAAAATTAAACTAAATTGAAAATAATTAAAAGTTGAGTGTGGAAATAAATGATTGAAATTGCATGAATCTATTAGATTTTGAAATTGTTTTATGTTGTGTCAATTACTTTTTCTTGATTCAATACTTCAATTAGCAATGTTTTGAATTACAATTAGTCTCTCTTGGACACTATCTCTCTCTCTCTCTTTCCCTCCCGCTCTCTCTATCTCTCTCTCTCTCTCTCCCTCTCTCCCTCTCTCTCCCTTTCTCCCTCTCCATCCCCTTCTCTCTCCCTTGCTCCCTCTCTTTCTCTCTCCCTCTCTCCCCCTTCCTCTCTCTCTCTCTCTCTCTCTCTCTCTCTCTCTCTCTCTCTCTCTCCCTTTCCCTCTCACTACCCCTCCCACTCTCTCCGCCTCCCTCTGTCTCCCTCCCTCTCCTTCCCTCCATCTATTTACCTCCCTCTCCACTTCTCTCTCTCCCTCCCTCTCCCTCCATCTCTCACTCTCCTTATTTATCCTCTCTGACACACTCTCTCTCTCTCTCTCTCTCTCTCTCTCTATATATATATATATATATATATATATATATATATATATATATATATATATATATATATATATATATATATATGACATTCTATCTCTCTCTCTCTCTCTCTCATTATCTCTCTCTATCTCTCTCTCTCTGACATTATCTCTCTCTATCTCTGAAATTCTCTCTCTCTCTCTCTCTCCCTCTCTCACTTTCCCTCTCCCCATCTCCCTCTCCCTCTCCCTCCCTCCCTCCCTCCCTCTCCCTCCCTCCCTCCCTCTCCCTCCCTCCCTCCCTCTCCCTCCCTCGCTCCCTCTCCCTCTCCCTCTCTCCCTCCCTCCCTCTCTCTCTCTCTCTCTCTCTCTCTCTCTATCTCTCTCTCTCTCTCTCCCTTTAACTCTTACTCCCACTCCCTCTCTCTCCCCCTCCCTGTATATCCCTCTGTCTCCCTCCCTCCATCTATCTCCCTCCCTCTCCATCTCTATCTCCCTCCTGCTCCCTCCCAATCTCTCTGTCCCTCCATCCATCTCTCTCTCCTTACCGCTCCCTCCCTATCTCTCTGTCCCGCCATCCATCTCTCTCTCCTTCCCGCTCCCTCCCTTTCTCTCTCCCTCCCTCCCTCATTTAATCTCGCTCCCTCCTGCTCCCTCTCCCTCTCGCCCCCTACCCCTATCTCTCTCCCACTCTCTTCCTCCCCCTCTCTCTTTCTCTCCTTCCCACTCCCCCTCCCTCTCTCTCTCTCTCTCTCTCTCTCTCTCTCTCTCGCCCGCTCCCTATTTCTTTCTCTCCCTCCCTTCATCTCTCTCTATCTCACCCTCCCACTCCCTCTCTCTCTCTCTCTCTCTCTCCCTCCCACTCCCTTCGACTCCCTCTGGCTCCCTCTCTCTCTCCCCTCCCTCTCCCCCTCCCTTTCCCTCCCTCCCTCTCCCTCTCTCCCTTCTTCTCTCCCTCCCTCCCTTTACCTCCCTCCCTCCCTTTCCCTCTCACTCTCTCTCTCTCCCTATCTCTCTCTCCCTCTATCCCTCCCTCTCCCTATCTCTCTCTCTCCCTCTCTCCCTCCCATTCGCTCTCTTTCCCTTCTTCCCTCCCTCCCTCTCTCTTTCTCTCTCTCTCTCTCCCTCCATCCTGCTCCCTCCCTCTCTCTCCTCCTCCCCCTCCCTCTCTTTCCCCCTACCTCTATCTCCTTTCCTCCCCCCTCCCTCCCTTTCTCCCCCTCCCTCTCTCTTTCCCTCGATCCCTCTATCTCCGTCTCACACCATCCCTCCCTCTATCTCCCTCCCCCTTCCTCTTGCTCTCTCACCGCCTCCCCCTACCCCCCCTCCCTCCCTCTCTCTCTACCCCTCTCTCTCCCTCATGCTCCCTCTCTCTCTCTCTCTCTCTCTCTCTCCCTCCCTCCCTCCCTCCCTCCCTGTCCATCTATGTCCCCCTCCCTCTCTCTCCCCCTCCCTTCTTCTCCCTCCCACTATGTCCCTCCATCTCCGGTTCTCTGTCTCCCTCCCTCTCCCTCTTGCTCTCTACCTCCCACTCCCTCCCTCTCCCTCTCTCCCTCCCTCACCCTTCCTCTCTCTCTCTCACTAGTTCCCTCAACTTATCTCTCTCTCTCTCTCCCTCCTGTCTCCTACCTATCTTTCTCACCCCTATCTCTCTCTCCTTTAATTTCTCCATTCTCCCTCTAGTTATTTCTCCTTACAATTTTCTCTATTTCTTTTTCATTTTGTTCATCTCTCCCCACTTTTATCCCCTTCAATTCTCACTTCGTGTGTATGTCTCTCTCTTTCTCTCTTTCCCACCCTACCCCTCTGTCCTTCAATTTCTCTAGTCTCCTTCTACCTCTTTCTCCTTCACTTTCTCACTTTTTCTCTCTCTATTCATCTCTACCCCTTGGGTCCCCTTCCACACTCTATTTGTGTGTGTTTCTCTCTCTTACTAGGTCACTTACTTCCCCATCCACTTTTAAAAGGTGCAATATTACAAAATAACAAAAATAATCCATTTTAAGATATTAAAATTTAAATATAAATAAAACTCAAAATCATAAAATAATTTCTCTAATAAAAAGTATAATACATTATAACTTTATATTTATAAATATATAATTATTTTTTTAAATAGAGAATTGAAAAGAACACATCGACCATACTTTATGTAAAAGATATATAATAAAAAATAAAATATTTGAATGGATAAAAGAAGAAAAAGCATAGTTACAGAAAAATATAGCCATTTTTATAAATCAATTCATATGGAATAAACCTGTAGAGAAAAGATAGATTTATTGCAAGGAAAACCCATAATACATAACAGCATATAAACTTAAAAAGAATAAAAATGCATGACAACATCTTCAATATAACACGTACAACTGATAGAGAAAACGAGGAGGAGTACAACTTAAATGAGTAAAGAATTATAACCATACTAATGTACCGCTACATCTTTTTCATTATGGGTAATATAAAACGCCGTTCATAGGTACAACAAATATGTTACATGCAGACAACGTTTTCACAGAATCTTGCTCCATGAAAATAGATATGCTCAGGCAGATGGAACATCATGAGGTTATGAGGGAAAAAAGGAAAGAATGAAAATAGACATGCTCTAACAAATCTTGGAATAGAAAAGACAGGCACGGCATGGCCATGGCAGGGAAAAAAAGGAAAGAACGAAATTCTAGCAAACAAACTCTAGCAAAGCCCTTAGCCAGCCATTATCAACTTCTAGCATAGAAGCATACCATTGGATTTTATGATTTTTAAGGGAAACAAATTTGATCTGAACCAAATTTAAGAATCATTGAAATAGTTTTTTTTTCTTTTAATGTCGCATGCTATTTAAAAGTGGAGAAAAAATTTGGACATGACGACAATATTTCTACTGCAAAGATCATCTTAAATTTTGAATTTCCTTCCAGAACTTGTTGCTGCATTGACAAAAGATTAGCCTAAATTATGATTAAGGATAAAAAATTGAGTAGAAGTGAATCGTTTGCAAAAGAGAAAAAGGTACTAAAATCTGTTTTGCACTAAACAAAAATAATAGCTATCATACTTCAAATTAAACACAATTTTCCGGCAGAGATATTCCCAAAAATTGAGAAATCCCTCTAATTGTAGTTGGCGTCCATAATCCCTCTATATCCTAATTGGTAAAGTACGGCGGCCGTTTCCCTAATAACCTTTCACATTTAGGGAACCAATGACAAATCAATGAAACAGAAAAGCCAATAAATGATGGGTTCCCATATTCATATGTAAACAAAAGCATCGCCTAGATAAGAAGTGGAGTATGCAAACAGAAATCTGAGTATGGTGTTATTAGCACTAATTAGAAACATCTTTGCAAACAGAAATTTGTTATATGAAATTAACCTAGTAAATTTAATTCAACAATATTTGTAACTCTTTACCTTTAAAATTATAAAGAACTATTTCAACGCTGAAATCTTCAAGTATATCCTTCAACTTAAAAAATTCATTGAAATATATCCGTAAATTTAAAAAAAATTCAGTGAGGTGTATAAAGGACTATTTGAACACTGAAATCCTTAACTGTATCCTTCAACTTCAAAAAAATCAATGAAATATATCCTTCAATTTCAAAATAAATTTAGTGAAGCGTGTAAAAACGACAATAACATAGGAAACTTGTGCTTACCTTAATAGCATTGATTGCAGCTCACGCTTTGTCCATACAGCTGTCTGAAATGGCGAAAAATTGGAACTCTATGTTACCTCTCAAGCGGTGGAACATCCTTATTCAAAAGAAATCCTCAATGGACTGGTGCTCTCGTTGCCGCTACCAAACACAACCTATCACAAACTCTTCCCACTGCACACATATAAACAGAGAGCGCAGGAAGCTGCGTGGGAGAGAAGTGGAGAGACATATCTAACAGAAACAACCTATCACAAACTCTTCCCACTGCACACATATAAACAGAGAGCGCAGGAAGCTGCGTGGGAGAGAAGTGGAGAGACATATCTAACAGAAACAACTAGAAGAAATTCAAATTTGAAATGGCGGGGGAGAGACGTGGAGAGACATATCTAAACCACAATGAAATTTAAATTGCATTTCAACTTGAGGCTGTTTTTTTCACCACGAGCTTTTTTTCATATTCTGACAGGAAACAACTCGATGAAATTCAAATTTGGAAATTGCATTTCGACTTCAGGATCGGCACTGGCGAGTTTTTGTGCATCTTTTGGTTTCTAACGGTAAAGTTTCAGTAATTGACCGACCCAACGTTCATATTTCAATTTTGTAGACGTGCAGCATTTTCATTATAAATTTTGTGTTACACGTCGAACATTTTAATTAGAATGTTTGTGTATGGCTGTATTATGTTAAAAATATCTCTGATCGTGAGCCACGTCTTTCAAGCAGCTCATCCTTTTCTGAGCTGAACAGACCATTCCAATTAGTTGAAACAATGTTCCACGGACCACTCCAACTGGTTGCAAAAACAACTAATCGCTCAAGTTGTTCAAACAGTGTTGTGCTTGATTTTTTTTTTATTTTTTTTCTTTCTATAATAGGGATATTTTCTTTATTTTTTAACCATTATAATATCTTAAATAAAACATTTGATTGCGTTCACCATGTCAGATTAGATATTCAACCTGCCATTTTAGAGAGCATATCATTTAGTATTGAATATGCTTTAAATTTTGAAGAATGTTATTAATTATTTTGGAAATATTATAGTTATATGTTTATTATTTTAATATTTAAAATAAAGAATAATTAAAATTTTTAATCACTCATTACTTCATTTATAAATTATGAGAAATATATTTATATATTTGGTATAAAATTAATCATATGTTGAAAATAAAATAAATATTTCTCATGTTGTAAAATGTAGTTATATTTGTAAATTATAAAAAGTAAATATTTTTCATGTTGTAAAATATAGTTATATTTGTAAATTATAAAATTGGTATTTGAGTATCTATTTACAATAGTTATAATCAATTGTATAAAAGATAAATATTTTTTCTTTTCTTTTCTTTTCAAATACTTTTGCAAAGTGTGATTGAATTTTTATGATTAAAATGCTTGTGATATGTTTTATTTTAAAATTATATATTAATTTTTTACAATTAATAATAATAAAAATATAAAATAAAGTTATAATTTATTTATTTATTATTATTATTTTTGGATAATATAAGTATGTTATAAGCTAAATGTTTTGATGCTTATTATGAATCAATGTTTGCTAAATATTATTAACTATTTAATTTAACAAACTATGCTAATGTACATGTGTTTCATAATTTGAAGACATACAATTACAAATAAGAATACAATAGTTTCCTTCTGTTTTATTCACATTACATATTAATTAACAACACATTCATAACCATTATAACTTTAACTTTTTAATAAAAAACATATAAAATCAAACTAATTAAACATATGTGATGCATAGATTATGTAATGCATTATCATGTTGTAAAATATAGCTATATTTGTAAATTATAAATTGGTATTTGAGTATCTATTTACAATAAAATAAAGTAAATATTTCTCATGTTGTAAAATGTAGTAATGTTTGTGAATTATAAAATTGGTATTTGAGTATATATTTACAATAGGTATAGTCAATAGGTATAATGAATTGTATAAAAGCTAAATATTTTTTTTTTCAAATATATTTGCAAAGTGTTATTGAATTTTTATGATTAAAATTCTTATGATATGTTTTATTTTTAAATTATATATTGATGTTTTACAATTAATAATAATAATATAAAATAAAGTTATAATTTATTTATTTTTTATTATTATTTTTGGATAATATAAGTATATCATAAACTAAATGTTTTGATGCTTATTATGAATCAATGTTTGCTAAATATTATTAACTATTTAATTTAATAAACTTTGTTAATATATATGTATTTCATAATTTGAAGACACACAATAACCAATAAGAATCTAATAGTTTCTTTTGGTTTTATTCACATTACATCTTAATTAACGACATATTCATAACCATTATAACTTTAACTTTTTAATAAAAAAATATATAAAATCAAACTAATTAAACATATGTAATGCATAAATTTGAGGACATGTTATTATAATTCTATCATTTAATTGTTTTCGTAAGTAAGAGGTTAAGTTGTAAATATGTTAAATGAGAGAATAATTTATTTTATTTATGTATAATTGGGTAGAGAGACTCATTCTTTTGGGAGTCTAAAGGCAATGTGTAAGCATGTCCTTACTCAACATGGAGTTGATACATGTTACCTCTTAAAATATGAATACAATATACTCTAAATAGAAAAACACCATGAGCTATAATAAAAAAGAAAAAAGAAATATGATATGCATGCTTAATTAGTTGTCCATATGACCTAATAAAATTTCATGAAAAGTAATTAGTAGTAAACAAAATAATTATGTGAGTAAAATTTTTAAACCTTATATTTTTAAAAAAATATGTGAACAGGTGATAACAACTTCATATATATCTATAATGAGAAAAATGTTAAAAGAATATATTTTAAATTATTACAAAATAAAATGCCCCATGTGGGTTATGAATCAAATATTTTAATGTAAATTGATATTCACTTATACTTCAAAATATAGTAATAACCAAAAAACCATTTCAATGCACATCTTTTGTAACCTCTATAGCATTCAAAAATAAGATTTAAACAATGAAAAATTACATAGAAGAAATTTGATCCCTCTTGGCTCAAGTTAGATCAGTGCTTAAAACATATCTATATTAATTCTTAAAATAATTGTTTTATATATGGGTTGGCTTGACCCTAGGGTTTTTAATGGTTTACATAATTATTGAGCGGAGGTGAGTCCCTTGTTCGATAAACAAGGGGACTCCTACATCAATGTTTGGTTTGGTCATGACCTTAAAATTGGATGATAATAATAATAATTATACAACTTGGGTGAGCCTAATGGTTAAAAACATGTTTTTCTTCCTAAGAAGTCACAAGTTCAAAACTAGAGAGTGTTGAGTGTGGATTTTAGAAAAAATAAACCAAAAAAACCCACAAAATTTCAAAAATAACACTAAAAACAACTTATATTAAAATTAAATTATAATTATAAGAAGCCTTTGGATCTCGAGTTTTACAGCAATGGCGATAGAGGATTTTAGGTTTTGCAGCGAGGTCACTTTGGGTCGCGCCGGCTCGGCCGCTCTGAGGGCCGGCCGCCTACTATTCTTGCTCAAGACCGAGGATAGGATCTTGCATGCATGCCTGCTACAGCACAGGAGTATTCCTGAAGGCTATGACGCCGCTGTCTGGGCGGCAGCATTTCATGTCAATGATTCAGACGGCTTTGGAGGCGCCGCCCTCATAGAGGTTTGCCATGCCACAACGCTTGCAGCGACGCCAAAGCAGGCCTGTCTCATCGCCAGGGTAGCAGATTGGAATGTGCAGGCTTCAAACCCTTTCAAACCCTCGCTCAAGGGCGGCTCCCCTAGCACGGTTGTTGCAGCCGCCTGGGTGGCTGTCTTCCGGGCTAACGTTCCAGTTAGCTCTATTGCCGTTGCTTCTATAGCTGCTCACAATGTAAGTAGAAGCAACCCAGCAGATCTTATAGATCACTTCTCTGCCAAACGCATGCAGCGGATATGTCTACCGAGCCCGCTTAAACTGCTTCCAAATCTGGGCATAGATCGGTCAGTTGTTTGTGAGAAGCAGTCTCCTATCCTTATCCAGCCAGATAGGCCTGAAGAAACACAAGCATTCCAGATCCATGTCAATCTCTCGGGCAAAACTACGTTGCTCTCATCCCATAAATGCGGAGGCAAGCAGAAGTCCACTGAACCCTCTGCTTCTTTTCAGATCCAGATCCTGCTCCTTTCTGGCAAAACTTTGCTGCAATGGGTGAGCTCCTCGAATCTAGTGCAGGACCTCAAGCAAGCCCTTGCAGATAGGCTGGGGATTCCACATGCATCACAGAGGCTCCTCCACAAAGGTAAACAACTTGAGGATATTTATCCCCTCTCCTTTTACAATATTAAAAGAAATGCATCTATTGTTTTTACCCTTCGTCTTAGAGGGGGTGCAGTTGGACAGTCATCCACAGCTCCGGATTTTTCATACAAAGATGTTTTCCATGCTCAGACACCCAAGAAATCTGATCCACCAGCATCGGCTCCCAAACCTTTTCTAGTGGACAAATTAGAGGAGATCCCCTCCATTGAAATATCGCATCCATCGCTGGATGAGCAAAGCCAAAAGTTTGCAGAGCATGCCATTATTTGTAGATTTAATGGATTATGGCCACGCACGGCAAATCTCTACCAGTGGATTCGCTCCAGCTGGACCAACAATTGCAAGGTTTTATTCTGCTCAAAGGGATTTTTCATTGTAGTGTTTGCTTTCAGCGAAGACTACCAAAAAGCTCTTACAGAAGGTCCATGGTTTTGGGGCACAGCAGGTTTATTCCTCACCCCCTGGTTTCCAGACTTCGATCCATCTAATGCAGTGATCCCCAAGCTCCCCATCTGGGTCAGGCTACCTAATCTCCGGGCCCATCTATGGCACTTCGCTGTCTTCGAAGGGATTGGAAATACTCTAGGCCGCTTTCTTGCCACAGACCCCTCGAGGGGGGAAAAGGGAATTTACACCTTCGGCAGAATTTGCGCTGAAATAGATATGAGTAAAGGTCTACTAGATCAGATTAATCTCAAAATTGGAGACTTTCACTGGACTCAGACCCTGGACTACGAGAACACAGCTTTTCGCTGCCGGCATTGCCATCATACAAGGCACCTTCAGAGCACTTGCCCCTCGATTCCTGCCCAAAAGAAGAAAGCCAATCATAAGCCGAAATCCAAAAGCTGGAAGCCGCATGATCCGCCTCCCATGGATGAAATGGACTTCAGCTCGGATGAAGAGGAAGGAGAAGTAGAAGGGGAGGAAGCAATGCAGCCACAGGATCCGCCTTCGGCAAGCCCCGAGGAATCTAATATTCCACCAATTTCACAGAAAATAACTCATGAGTCTTCTCCCTCGGATTCAGACAAGGAGACTTCACCGACAGCGCAACTCAGTCTACAAGTTGTTCCAGCTCAGTCGGATCATCTTGGCTAGGTCAAAGTTGGTAAAAAGAAAGGGAAAAAGTGCCGAATGGATAATTCGACCCATGCCGGGTAGAATCCATTGTTCAGCTCTTGTTTCTTTGTTTTTTCTTGTTCCTTTTTGCTTATGGCGACGCTCTCTTCATGATATCTCTTTGGGGCCGAGGTGGATAGTTTATCCTTTCCGGCTGCCCGTTTTCTAGCTTCTCTTGATTGTAACTTCATTTTGTACCATATCCTCTCTTAATAGAATTAGTTTTACGGAGAAAAAAAAAATAAATTTAAATTATAATTAATAAAATATTTAATAATATTCAATTAAATTTATATAAATAATTATAAAAAAATATTTTTAAAATAAAAAATATTATTCTTTAGAATTCGACTTGGTACCTAGAATGGGCAATGAATGAAAATCGTAAACAACGAAAATAGAGTTTCTTTTTTTCCCTCCTAGGCTCATTTTTTAAAATTTCAATAATCTCAACCTTTTTAAAATGGGAACCCATCATGGACTCTCGTTGCCGCTACCAAATACAACTCATCACAGACTCTTCCCACTACACACATATAAACAGAGAGCGCAGGAAGCTGCGTCGGAGAGAAGTGGAGAGAAATATCTAAACCACAATGAAATTTAAATTGCATTTCAACTTGAGGTTGTTTTAGCTTTTTTGCATATTCTGACAGGAAACAACTAGATGAAATTCAAATTTCCAAATTGCATTTCGACTTCAGGATCGGCATTAGCGAGTTTTTGTGCATCTTTTGGTTTCTACGGTAAAGTTTCAGTAATTGACCGCTCCAACGTTCATATTTCAATTCTCTAGACGTGCAACATTTTCATTATAAATTTTGTGTTACACGTCGAACATTTTAATTAGAATGTTTGTGTATGGCTGGATTATGTTAAAAATATCTCTGATCGTGAGCCACGTCTTTCAACCAGCTCTTCTTTTTCTGAGCTGAACAGACCACTCCAATTAGTTGAAACAATGTTCCACGGACGACTCCAACTGCTTGCAAAAACAACTAAGTTGCGTTTGATTTTATTTATTTTTTTCTATAATATGGATATTTTCTTATTTTTTAACCATTATAATATTTTAAATAAAACATTTGATTGCGTTGACCATGTCAGATTAAATATTCAACCTGCCATTTTAGAGAGCATATCATTTAGTATTGAATATGCTTTAAATTTTGAAGAATGTTACTAATTATTTTGGAAATATTATAGTTATATGCTTATTATTTTGGTATAAATTATGAGAAAGATATTTATATATATATATATATATATATATATATATATATATATATATATATATATTTTGTAAATTCGGTGGGACCTTGCCATTTCTATTTATATTTAAAAGACAGGCTACAAAATATAAAAATCAGTCTTTGACCTCAACCTGCCTGAGGGAAACCAGGTCTGTTGGCCATCTAAAAGAATGATGAGCATCCCAGTACTGAAATTGTCTCATACGTCTAGAGTTATACTGAGCTAACTGTTCTACTACTTCAGTTTGTACAATCATAACAGATAATAAGAGTTCATATTTAACTAAAAACCATCAAAATCTAAAAAGCTAAAGCTTTTATCCATCAGATGAGGAGACTGGGGCAGGGTCTTTGACATTGGACCCAGGCATTTCTGCATGTTGGAGCTGCTGAAGGATCTTTTGGAGGATTTTCTCCATGCGGCCCACTTTATCATCTAGTCTGCTTACTCAATTTGCTGCCTAGTATTGTGTTATCTTAATATGTTGTTGCTGGTCCTGAATCTCCAAAAGCTGAGCCTGAGTGCAGAGGTCTGGTTTAATTGGTTCTATCTTGTCATGAACTGATTGGTTACTCTGTATAGCTTTTGCAATCAAACATTTTACTATCCAGTAAGTGTGGACAGTATGATTGAACAATGTAAGGCGTCCACGAGTATGGCCTGAATTTGTAATGAAATCGAGGATCTCGGCCTCTGCCTCATTATCTTCAGGTTCCATCTGAATTTCCTTTCCCCACCCACGAATGTCATGCCGAACTTCAAAGGAATTGCCTATGACACAATTTGCGGCAAGTGTTTCCAGGTGTTCCAGATTAGTTTTGCGACCCCTTTTCTTGGGCCCGGGTTCTAATTGAGTGTGCTGCTTTCCTTTGGCAGTAGCGGCCTTTTGTCGTCGTTTTCCCATTGCAATATGCGTCTTTTGTAAAAGCACTGACATACAAAATTGAACAGCAAATATGTGAGGAGTTATATTAATACAGAGTATGCGCCATTCCTTAACCTTGATAGTCGGATTACCATACAGGCACAGGAGCCCCATCCCCCTGACTTTACTATACCACTGATATAGAAAATCAGAGCTTTGACTAGCTGGCTGAGTGACAATATACATCATGTGATTCCAGAAGTTAACATACCTCTTACAGGAGCAGGCAGGCTTACTGCCCAGATTTGTGGGACGACTTTGCGAAATAGACAGAGGATAGAAAATATTATGTCTAGGAATCGAATTAAGTAAGCAGAGGAGCAGACCGGTATAATTGGCTACAGGCCAAAGACTCCCTATCTTCTTCCTAAGTCTACCCGGAACTCCTCTGGGTTTCGTCACAGTGGTATAAACAGAATAGGTCCAGAAGATTACGCTCTTAGAACCAAAACAGAGAGGTAAAATTGCATGACAGTGATTGCATAAATGTAAATTGAGACGAAGACAAGCCTGGCTTTGGAAATCTAGCCAACACATTGTTAAGTGACTCCCTATATGCCTTTGGATGCAGCACTGATAGCAAATAGGTTTGGGGGTTATACTACCATACATTCGACCGGGGTATAGAGCGAGGAGAGAGCACTTGCAAGGGTCTCGAAAACAAGGAGGAACAGGTTTCCTTTCAGGGTTAAGCCACAGAGAATTCTTCCTCAGACCCAAACTAACTTGATTAGACTGCAAACAAAACAAAAATTCTTCAAAAGTCATCAGAAGAGCTGAGAGAATGACTGTAACATACCCTGATAGGATCGAGCAATTGTTGGGCTGAAAATCGTTGGGTCGCCTCCACTACTGCCTCCAGTCTATTGCATGCAATAGATTGTGCATGAAAGAATGAAGGGGTGGAGGGAAAGCACTTACCTTATACGAAGCTGGCTTTCCGCATCCTGTCCATACAGCCTGTCCAGTCTGTGCCATTATTCCAATCCGGGCGTTCGCACACTTCACCCAACTGAACTGACAATCCATGTTTAATGGTGTTAATTGCAAGTAGTGGGAGCGCATGCCAAGTTTCCGCCTCCAAAATTTCATACTGACAATTGTACACCCCGATCGGGGGTGAGAAAGATATTTATATATTTGGTATAAAATTAATCATACTTTTAAAATAAAGTAAATATTTCTCATGTTGTAAAATGTAGTTATATTTGTAAATTATAAAAAGTAAATATTTCTCATGTTGTAAAATATAGTTATATTTGTAAATTATAAAATTGGTATTTGAGTATCTATTTACAATAAAATAAAGTAAATATTTCTCATATTGTAAAATGTAGTTATGTTTGTAAATTATAAAATTGGTATTTGAGTATTTATTTACAATAGGTATAATCAATTGTATAAAAGCTAAATATATTTTATTTTATTTTTTTTCAAATATTTTTGCAAAGTGTGATTGAATTTTATGATTAAAATGCTTGTGATATGTTTTATTTTTAAATTATATATTAATTTTTTACAATTAATAATAATAATATAAAATAAAGTTATAATTGATTTATTTTTTATTATTATTTTTGGATAATATAAGTATATCATAAGCTAAATATTTTGATGCTTATTATGAATCAATGTTTGCTAAATATTATTAACTATTTAATTTAATAAACTATGTTAATATATATGTATTTCATAATTTGAACATTACATCTTAATTAACAACATATTCGTAACCATTATAAATTTAACTTTTTAATAAAAAATATATAAAATCAAACTAATTAAACATATGCAATGCATAAATTTGAGGACATGTTATTATAATTTTATCATTTAATTGTTTTGGTAAGTAAGAGGTTAAGTTGTAAATATGTTAAATGAGAGAATAATTTATTTTATTTATGTATAATTGGGTAGAGAGACTCATTCTTTTGGGAGCCTAAAGGCAATGTGTAAGCATGTCCTTGCTCAACATTGAGTTGATAGATGTTACCTCTTAAAATATGAATACAATATTCTCTAAATAGAAAAACAATGTGAGCTATAATAAACAGAAAAAAAGAAATATGATATGCATGCTTAATTACTTGTCCATATGACCTCATAAAATTTCATGAAAAGTAATTAGAAGTAAACAAAAAATTACGTGAGTACAATTTCTAAACTTTATATATTTAAAAAAATATGTGAACAGGTGATACCAACTTCATATATATCTATAATGAGAAAAATGTTAAAATAATTTATTTAAAAGTTTTATAAGTAAAATGCCCCATGTGGATTATGAATCAAATATTTTAATGTAAATTAATATTCACTTATACTTGAAAATATAGTAATAACCAAAAAAGCATTTCAATGCACATCTTTTGTAACCTCTATAGCATTCAAAAATAAGATTTAAACAATGAAAAATTACACAGAAGAAATTTGATCCCTCTTGGCACAAGTTAGATCAGTGCTTAAAACATATCTATAGTAATTCTTCAAATAATTGTTTTATATATGGGTTGGCTTGACCCTAGGAGTTTTTAAATGGGTTGGCTTGACCTTAGGGGTTTTAATGGTTTACATAATTGTTGAGTGGAGGTGGGTCCCTTGTTCCATAAACAAGGGGACACCTACATCAATGTTTGGTTTCTTCATGACCTTAAAATTTGATGATAATAATAATAATTATAGAACTTGAGTGAGCCTAATGGTTAACAACATGTCTCTCCTCCTAAGAAATTGCAAGTTCAAAGCTAGAGAGTGTAGAGTGTGGATTTTAGAAAAAATAAACCAAAAAAATCCACAAACTTTCAAAAATGACACTAAAAACAATTTGTATTAAAATTAAATTATAATTAATAAAATATTTAATAATATTCAATTAAATTTATATAAATAATTAAAAAAAATATATTTTAAATGAAAATTTTGACACTTATTAATGAATTAAATATGAAAATAAAATAGCTAATAAAATGAATATAAAAATCTAAATATATGGAGGGTGTTTCCACTTTGACCACTACTATGACTACTATTTCAAGGGAGGTTATTTATTTATTTACTAATTACACATGAGTATAAAAATCTAAATATATGGAGGGTGTTCCCACTTTGACCATGGCTATGATTAGTATTTCAAGGGAGGTTATTTATTTATTTATTTATTTACTAATTACACTTTGATTATATATTATCATTTGTCTCATTCATCACTTTATAATTTCCTAGAATTTAAAAATTTAAATAATGTATAACAAAATATTATTATAGTCTAATTCGAGGGATTAGTTGAACTAATTTTCTTTAACATTAATTGGTGTTTAGATAGTTTCACTTAGGCATGGGAGAGTTGAATATTTTGGATGGCGTTAGTTCAATTAGTTTTCGTTAACATTAATTTGTATTTAGAAAGTTATACTTATATATAGGAGAGTTTAATATTTTGCATGGTGTGGATTAGTTTACACCGATAAATTTATTAAGGATTAAGGATATTATTGACAAATAAATTTATTAAGAATACTATTGAAAAATGTGAAAATTATATCAGTTTTTTCTAAAAACTTAAGAATTTAGTTTTAGTATAGGAAAATTTTAAAATTTTATATTTATACCATGAGTGTAAAAAAAACTCTTATTTTTAAATTGACACAAATGTTTGAGGATATTATTGTAAAACTCTTCTAATCTATAATAATTATATATAGATTCTAGAATTTGTAGTGATATTTTAGGAAAATTAGTAGAATAAAAAATAGTATTCGTTAAAATAAAAAAAATTATTCCTTAGAATTCGACTTGGTACTTGGAATGAGCCCTGAATGAAAATAGTAAACAAAAAAAATAGAGTTTTTTTTTACCCTCATAGGCTCATTTTTTAAAATTTCAATAATCTCCACCTTTTTAAAATGGGTTAAGATTAAGAAGAAATGGAATAAGATTAAGAAGAACTAAGATTTTATCCATCACATTGAACTATATTTTTTTGAGAAATTTCTAGTAAGTTTGGGAAACAAATTATCAAAAAAATTTCCTTTTTATCATTTTTTTAATTACTCCATTAGAATCACAGTATTATTTATTTATTTATTTTTAGCTAAAAATGATCATCTTATTCAAATATATTTTAAAAGTAAATTATTTTTCTTCAAATAACTAATAATTAAATTGTAAAAAAATGAATAACAACACAAGCTCCAAACCATAGGCTGAATAACATTTCTCGTGATCTTTTAACGTACTAGATTCATATGTAATTACTTTTCCTTCTTGGGATAAAATTGCCCCAACACTCTCCTTGCATGCGTCCGTGCAAACCTGGAATTCCTTATTCGGATCAGCCACACTTAACATAGGTGCTGATGTTAATAATTGCTTCAGCTTTTCAAAGCTATCCTGACATTCTTGTGACCATTTAAAAATTTTTCCCTTCCTTTTCAAAGAGGTAATAGGATAAGCTATCTTTTAAAATCCTTTAATAAATCGCCAGTAATAGCCAGCGAGTCCCATAAATGACCGTATATCTGCCACATTTTGTGGCACTTTCCATTCCATAATAGTTCTTATTTTCTCCGGGTCTACTGCTATACCTTTATCCGATATCACATGTCCAAGATATTGGATTTCTTCCTTGAAGAAATCACATTTACTGAATTTTGCATATAACTGATGTTTCCTTAACATTTCAAGTACCACTCTCAAATGTTCCTTGTGTTCCTCCAAATTTTTGGAATAAACTAATATGTCATCAATAAAAATTAACAAAAAGTTATCCAAATAAGGGTGGAAGATTCTATGCATCAGTCTCATGAAAGTGGCTGGTGCATTTTTCGGTCCAAAAGGTAATACCACAAATTCATAGTGACCATACCTTGTGCGAAAGGCAGTTTTATGTATATCTTCATCTTTGATTCTGATTTGATGATAACCCGACCTCAAATCAATTTTTGAGAATACAATAGCTCCCCTTACCTGATCAAACAGATCGTCAATACGTGGTAAGGGATATCGGTTCTTAACAATCTGCTTGTTTAACTTCCGGTAATCCATGCACATGCGCATAGTTCCATCCTTATTTTTGACGAACAGTACAGGTGCTCCCCAGGGAGATACACTGGGTCGTATATATGCCTTGTTTAATAATTCTTGAAGCTGTGTTTTCAACTCAGTCAATTCTGGCACACTAATACGATAGGGTGCTCGTGAAATCGGTGATGCCCCTGGCAGCAATTCTATTGTAAATTCTATATCTTGTCTAGGTGGCAATCCGGGTATCTCTTCCAGAAATATATCCTTGAATTCCTATAATACAGGTATATTTTCCAGCGTGGCAACCTTTTTTTTAGAATCAAATAATCCTACTTGTATAGCATACAATTGACATCCCTTTCTTACACATTTTCCCATTTGGGAAGCTGTAATTGGGCGCAGTTGTACAGGCTTCTTTATTCCCTGAATCTATTGTCGATTTCCATTCTGATCTCTGTAGTAGATAATCTTCTCTTTGCAATCTATGAGAGTCCAATGCTTCTCCAACCAATACATATCAAGCAGCACATCATAATATCCCAAGGGAGAAATATTCAAATCTACCATTAATTGTTGTCCACTGATTTGTAGTGCACAATCTGGTATTTTGGCGCTAACTTTTCTTTTGGCTCCAGTAGCCAACTAGACTAACCATGTCTTTCTAAATTTTTGACTTTGCAATTTACAGATCTCTACTAGTTTAGGACTTATATAACTTAAACTTGCTCCCGGATCTACCAAAACGGAAACAGTTTGGGATAGCAATTTACCTTCTAGCTCTATCATTGTAGGTCGGAAATCAACTTGTCGATCTTCCAATGCTGCATTAATTCTGGGTACGCTTCGGGAAACATCTCCCACAGTAGAGGCCTCCTGTAGACTGGTTACTGCTTCGTTTCTACCCTGCTATGGGAAGTCTCGATAGTAGTGCACTGCTCCACAACCCCGGCACTGTAGAGGTGGCCTCTGATTTTGAGTTTGCTCAGGTTTACTAGAAGCCTCAACAGTTTTATCTTCCATAGGCCACCTTATCCTCTGATGATTCTTACCGAACTCCTTACTAACTGAGTTTCTTGCTGTGTTTTTAAAATTACTGGTTTTTCCTCTTTTAAAACCAGCACTACTCTTGTTTTCTTTCCTTGACTGCCACCCTTTTCCTTGGTCTTTTTTGGCTTTAGCTTGTTGATAGCACATCCTAGCCTTCCTAATGGCCTTGTCCATTGTTTTGGGATTTACAAATTCGATACGTTCCTTCATATGGATGGGTAAGCTGCTTAGGAATCTTTGTACTTTAGCTTTCTCATGTCTTAAGTAAGGTACATAACGTAGTAATGATGTGAAGTTAGTGATGAACTCGTCTATGGTCAATTTTTCGAGTTTCAAATCATGGAATTCCCAAGCCTTGTCATCATAAAAGTGCTCTGTCAGGTACTTATCTTTGAAGTACTGTTGGAACTTATCCCATGTCACATCTTGATCCTCTATTCCACGCACATTCTTCACTTCTTCACACCATTGAGTGGCTTTATCTCGTAGCTGGTAAATAGCTAACCATGCCTTAAGACTGTTGTCATAATCATATACCTGAAAATACTTGTTCATATTGATCAGCCACGCGTCTGCTACCTCATATTTCTCTCCATCAAATGTGGGTGGTTTTATCTTCCTAAATTCTCCCTGCAGCTCTATGTTTTTCCTTTCATTTGCCTTCTGCTCAGTTTCATTTTTAGATTCAGCCTCATTAAAATTTTTATTTTGGTTACTTCGCTGTGACATACTCGTTTCTTTTCGACCTGCATCCTGATCTCCCATTTGCTGTTCATATCCTTCCTGAAATTCTATATCATCAATAGGCTTCTCAATTATTTGGTTTTCTTATTTGAGAGGCTTTTTAGAATTCTTTCCTACTCCTGCATCAACCTTGCATTATCATTTCATACTCTCTCCATTTCCTCCTGCAGCTATTGCACTGTGGTTAACAAGATGCGAGTTTGGTGTTGTTGTTCTTCAATCAGCCTATTATTCTGTTGATGTTGTTCCATTTCCAACTGAACCCACATTTCGGGGTTCCTCTCCTATTGAGGTTGGGTCTCCCGAACATTTTGAGGTGGCAGCTGCAAAGGTGTTCTTCTCGTTTGTCCTGTTATTATTTCTATTTAACACTCTCTCTCCCTCGATGTGCATTAGTAACACACAATATAACGTTAGTTGACCCAATAGGGTCCCAACATTGTAACACGCTTTGATAACACTTGTCACTTTCACCCTTAAAAACATTGAATACTAAAAACCCAAAAAAAAAAAAAATTCCTTTTTACTATCTGCCAACACATAGAATATATCTACCAAAATGTCACCATGGTCGGTATCAATATTCATTATTAGCACCGTACATCTTTTCTTTTTACCCTTTTTAATCATTTAACATGGTGATTATTACAACAATATGGAGCATGACATTAACATACATTGGTTATTACAACAAGGCGATTATTAACATACAATGGTTCTCGTTTTTTTAATATGAGTGTTGCATATTTCTAGACCTTGACTTTACGTTATATAATCTCCGATCATTATCTATGGTTTATAGGAATTTTAATTCGTGCCATGAAACTCTTACCTGTCGACGTTATTGGCATTTATTTCATCGTTATCAAGAGGTGATTTTATGTACCAATTGTCCCGGTTGTGAATCCTTTGGTAACTGGCACACAATTAAATTTATGGAATGGCATTTGGCTGTTTATACGTCGTTGATCTTAGAATTGATCGAACGGTGAGAACTCGTTAGAGTTTGGCTAATGAATATCGAGCTCGTAACCGTTTCCTCTTATTCGCATTCCTCCGGGATGAGTTTTGGAACCCTCTCTGCTGCCGCAGAGTTTCTCCTTCCAGTTTTCTGGTTCATGCCCTCTACTCGTTCATGGTCTCTGCACATTCAAGGTCTCTGCTCAGGGAGGCCGGCATATCTTATGCGTTTTCACACTCTTCGCTAGCTGATACACTCTGGTCTGTTGCTGCTGGAGCGATATGGTAAGTTATCTACTAACTCTGCCACTATTTTGCATTCCATTGACAAAATAAAATTTTCTCCCTTTTGATTTGAAACCTGTGTTTAAAACTAATGCGTTGTCTCGTGATTTTTCCTCTCGCTTGACTTCCTACGATTCAGTCTATATCTTGCAAAAAAATTTCTGACAAACCAACAAGTATTATTCTGGAATCCTCTCGAGTATCTTTCCTAAATTTTCTTGTTCAATGTTGTGAAATCTTGGTTAAATATAAGAATAGGGTCTCAACCCTTAGCTCAACTCGAGTTTTTAACTCAATTTCGATTTTCTGCATAGCAGATACAAGTTCCTCTTCATCTGCGCTCAACGTTTGGTACACTCGCGAGTTGTATTGGTGTGTTTTCTATTTTGGCAAAGGCTGACCAATACTTCCCTTAATTCCACAGGTACTACTGTCTGAGTTTTGGGATTATTCATTGGTCTTAAGCGACTAGTGAACACTATGGTCTTAAGTTGAAGTATTATTTTTTTTTGTGAAAAAATCTTTCGGTAAAAATCACATCCAAATAAATTTGGTCGATGCGTTTCGAACCAGCCAGTGTGGTTCATCATCAGGACTTGATGAAAAAATTGATCAAGAGACCCAATTAAATAGATATGAGAAGCTCCAACTAGACATTGAAAAATAATGACTAGTTAGACTAAATCAAAGTCATAGAGATAAGAAGTCAAAAAATATCTATAAAAAGATTAAAGTGAATATTATTTATTATTATTTTTAGTTTTAATAATTTTTATTTTTATTTTTATTTAATATACATTAGGAATTATTCAAAATATTCTAGAAGATTAAATAAATATAACATTATTTCTATTAGTAAAACATAGTTAAAATATTTATTTTGTTTAATCTTATTTAAAAACATAAAGGATTAAATGCTACTACAATAAAATAAAATAAATAAAAAATAATAATAAAAATAAATAAATAAATAATAATAATCTAATTTTTAATCATTTTTATTTTAATTTATTCTATAATATTTATTAAGTAATTTACTTATTTATATATTTATTTTATTTATTTATTTATTTATTTTTTATTTTATTTGATTTTATTTTATAGATTTATTAAGTTAATAAGTAAATAAATAAAAAATAAAAAAATAAAAAGATAATTAATAATAATAATAATAAAAATAATAATAAAAATTAAAAATTAAAAAAAATTAAAAAATAAAAAATAAAAAATAAAAATAATATATATATATATATATATATATATATATATATATATATATATATATAATAAAATAATAAAAATTAAAAATTAGAAAATAAAGAATAAAAATAAAACAAAAATAAAAATAAAAATAAAAATCATAATAATAATAATAATAATTATAAAAAATAAATAATTAAATAAATAAATATATTATTTATTTATTTATTTATTTTAGGAATGAAGAGCAGGAATCCAACATCTGCTAACCATCCACCCATCATCTCTATTTAGGTTAAGAGGCCTCTTTTCGATTTCCAAGGCTTCTCGCAACTTGCGGTGGTAGAAGTGGTCGATCTTCGCAATCACGTTAGCATATTCAATTCAAATGTGATGATTAGTCTTCTCAACATGCTCTGCTAGGGCCGAGGAGTGTGATCTATTATGCTTAAGGTCAGCGACATGCTCATGAATTCTTTGATTAATAGACTGGCCCGTTTCACCAATGTAAGGTGTCCCACAAGAGCATGGAATCAAGTACACGCCCTTACCATCCTTAGGGAAAATCGGGTCTTTAACAGATCTAAGGGAACTTCCAGAATTTTGATGACTGTGTCTTAGGGTTCTTAATTTCCGCACCTAGAGTTAGTATAAAGGGCTCGTTCTAATTCAGTCACAGGCCTAATTTCCGTGTATGCCATCTTGGTTCTTGATACTTCAAGAACAGTTGCGATAGACTTATTCAACTATCGTTGTGATTATTAAGCTCGGGGTTTACTTCCCTGTCATTGTTATCAACACTGTGTTGGTTTATGCTTTCAAGATTTACACTGTATTAGTTTATGCTTTCAATATTTACACCGTATTGGTTTACCTCAAACTTGTCTACAGTGAACATTTTTGTATATATATGTATAACAATCCACCGTTTACAGTTGTCTTATTATGCATGCGATGTTCTTTCCTATACATGCATGGACTGTGAATTTGTTTTCGTTTCTTGTTCCTTTTTTGTTCAGTAAATGGATAGTTCTTGTTCTTCGTCAGTAGCTGTCTATCTCTCCTCTATGAATAAAAATAGTTCTTTTACCTCACAGAGATTGGGTATACTTATGGCTTTTATTTATATGTATACTTATTTACACAATTCTCACAGAGGTTTTGATCCTCTCTTTTCCTATGGTGAACTTTACATGTCCTGTTAGCATTTTTCCTATTCACTTAATGAGGAACTTTATCAATGTGAATCTGCTCGCTTCTTGGTGTTTCATTTTTTCTTATTCTGTTATGCTAGTCTTTATCTGTAATGTGTGTCTAGACCATTTATTTTCCATGAATTATCATAGACTATGAAGGACAACCATCCCAGGAATCTGGTCACAGATATTGGGCTAACAGTCCTTCGGTTAGCTTGTTAGATTGTAGTTTATTTTTTTTTCTTTTCTAAACAGAATTAAAACCCCTATTACAGAGTACCGAAGTAAATTCGTACTAGACTTCTTTTATGTCTGTTAAACCTGAAACACCTAACTTATTTCAGGCCCTACAATATTTCTATTTATACTTCCATCAGGGATACAGCTTCCATTTAATAAATTAAGAATACAATCGTTTGTACTAGTGTCAGAGATGTAGAATTCCATTTAATAAACTAAGAAAACAATCATTTACACTACTGTTAGAGATACAGATTCCATCTAATAAATTAAGACATTAGTCATTTATATTACTAACAAAACTACAGATTCCACTCATATGTACTTAAATTTGACTGATAGCTTTCGACTGATAGCTTTTGGTTTCCTCCCTTCCGCGAGTTGGGCAATTACGTCCTGCAACTCTCCCCCATGCTCCAATTCAGAGTCTTCGTTGAACACAGAAATCTGGAGGAGAAACTCGGGATAGTCCAGTCCAATTCTCCAACTCCAGTGGAATAGTCTTCTCTGAAAGTAAGGGTTTTTACTTTCCAGAATGACAGATTCCTTTTTTTTTTCCTCACATAGAACCCCAAACTCTCTTTAGAATTCCTTATTTATTCAAGAGTTTCTTTGGGTAACTGTGGAACTGTTTTTCTATTCAACTAACTCCAGATCTTGAATTTACTTCTACCATCAGTCTTTACTCATGAAACTAATTTCACAAGTACTTTTTTTTTCCAATGCCAAAATTGATTTCTGTTCATAATATTCTATTTGCAACAAAATAACAATAATTTTTAGTTCATTCCTAACCATAATCTGACCATTTGTCAGCAACTAAGACAGTGGTTACATTATGAATCAATGTTTTCTAAATATTATTAACTATTTAATTTAACAAACTATGCTAATGTACATGTATTTCATAATTTGAAGCCATACAATTACCAATAAGAATCTAATAGTTTCCTTCTGTTTTATTCACATTACATCTTAATTAACAACACATTCATAACCATTATAACTTTAACTTTTTAATAAAAAATATATAAAATAAAACTAATTAAACATATATAATGCATAAATTTGATGACATGTTATTATAATTTCATCATTTAATTGTTTTGGTAAGTAAGAGGTTAAGTTCTAAATATGTTAAATGAGAGAATAATTTATTTTATTTATGTATAATTGAGTAGAGAGACTACCAATAAGAATCTAATAGTTTCCTTTTGTTTTATTCACATTAGATCTTAATTAACAACACATTCATAACCATTATAACTTTAACTTTTTAATAAAAAATATATAAAATCAAACTAATTAAACATATGTAATGCATAAATTATGTAATGCATTCTCATGTTGTAAACTATAGTTATATTTGTAAATTATAAAATTGGTATTTGAGTATCTATTTACAATAAAATACAGTAAATATTTCTCATGTTGTAAAATTTAGTTATGTTTGTAAATTATAAAATTGGTATTTGAGTATCTATTTACAATAGGTATAATCAATTGTATAAAAGCTAAATATATATTTTTTTTCCAATTTATTTGCAAAGTGTGATTGAATTTTTATGATTAAAATGCTTATGATATGTTTTATTTTTAAATTATATATTATTTTTTTACAATTAATAATAATAATATAAAACAAAATTATAATTTATTTATTTTTTATTATTATTTTTGGATAATATAAGTATATCATAAACTAAATGTTTTGATGCTTATTATGAATCAATGTTTGATAAATATTATTAACTATTTAATTTAATAAACTATGTTAATATATATGTATTTCATAATTTGAAGACATACAATAACCAATAAGAATCTAATAGTTTCCTTTTGTTTTACTCACACTACATCTTAATTTACGACATATTCATAACCATTATAACTTTAAATTTTTAATAAAAAAATATATAAAATCAAACTAATTAAACATATGTAATGCATAAATTTGAGGACATGTATTTATAATTCTATCATTTAATTGTTTTCGTAAGTAAGATGTTAAGTTGTAAATATGTTAAATGAGAGAATAATTTATTTTATTTGTGTATAATTGGGTAGAGAGACTCATTCTTTTGGGAGTTTGAAGGCAATGTGTAAGAATGTCCTTACTCAACATGGAGTTGATACATGTTACCTCTTGAAATATTAATACAATATACTCTAAATAGAAAAACAGTGTGAGCTATAATAAAAAAGAAAAAAGAAATATGATATGCATGCTTAATTAGTTGTCCATATGACCCAATAAAATTTCATGAAAATTAATTAGTAGTAAACAAAAAAATTATGTGAGGACAATTTTTAAACCTTATATATTTAAAAAAATATGTGAACAGGTGATAACAACTTCATATATATCTATAATGAGAAAAATGTTAAAATAATATATTTTAAAGTATTATAAAATAAAATGCCCCATGTGGGTTATGAATCAAATATTTTAATGTAAATTAATATTCACTTATACTTGAAAATATAGTAATAACCAAAAAACCATTTCAATGCACATCTTTTGTAACCTCTATAGAATTCAAAAATAAGATTTAAACAATGAAAAATTACATAGAAGAAATTTGATCCCTCTTGGCTCAAGTTAGATCAGTGCTTAAAAAATATCTATATTAATTCTTAAAATAATTGTTTTATATATGGGTTGGCCTGACCCTACGGGTTTTAATAGTTTACATAATTGTTGAGCGGAGGTGAGTCCCTTGTTCCATAAACAAGGGGACTCCTACATCAATGTTTGGTTTGGCCATGACCTTAAAATTGGATGATAATAATAATAATTATACAACTTCAGTGAGCCTAATGGTTAACAACATGTCTTTCTTCCTAAGAAGTCACAAGTTCAAAAAAATAAACCAAAAAAATCCACAAACTTTTTATAAGTTAGAAAAAATAAACCAAAAAAATCCACAAACTTCCAAAAATAACACTAAAAACAACTTATATTAAAATTAAATTATAATTAATAAAATATTTAATAATATTCAATTAAATTTATATAATAATTAAAAAAAATATTTTAAATGCAAATTTTGGCACTTAATAATGAATTAAATATAAAAATAAAATACCTAATAAAATGAGTTTAAAAATCTAAATATATGGAGGGTGTTTCCACTTTGACCACTGTTATGACTAGTATTTCAAGGGAGGTTATTTATTTTTTTATTTACTAATTACACTTTTATTATATATTATCATTTGTCTCATTCATCACTTTATCATTTCCTAGAATTTAAGAATTTAAATAATGTATAACAAAATATCATTATAGTCTAATTGAAGGGATTAGCTGAACTAGTTTTCTTTAACATTAATTGGTGTTTAGATAGTTTCACTTAGGCATGGGAGAGTTGAATATTTTGGATGGCGTTAGTTCAATTAGTTTTCATTAACATTAATTTGTATTTAGAAAGTTAT
>JAXQQM020065512.1:235000-237500 GCA_034641835.2 Pinus albicaulis
TTTGATTGCGTTGACTATGTCAGATTAAATATTCAATCTGCCATTTTAGAGAGCATATCATTTAGTATTGAATATGCTTTAAATTTTGAAGAATGTTACTAATTATTTTGGAAATATTATAGTTATATGTTTATTATTTTAATATTTAAAATAAAGAATAATTAAAAATTTTATTTAATAAATTATGAGAAAGATATTTATATATTTGGTATAAAATTAATCATACTTTGAAAATAAAGTAAATATTTCTCATATTGTAAAATGTAGTTATATTTGTAAATTATAGAAAGTAAATATTTCCCATGTTGTAAAATGTAGTTATATTTGGAAATTATAGAAAGTAAATATTTCTCATGTTGTAAAATATAGTTATATTTGTAAATTATAAAATTGGTATTTGGTATTTGATTAAAATGCTTGTGATATGTTTTATTTTTAAATTATATATTAATTGTTTACAATTAATAATAATAATAATATAAAATAAAGTTATAATTGATTTATTTTTTAGTATTATTTTTGGATAATATAAGTACACCATAAGCTAAATGTTTTGATGTTTATTATGAATCAATGTTTGCTAAATATTAACTATTTAATTTAATAAACTATGTTAATATATATGTATTTCATAATTTGAAGACATACAATAACCAATAAGAATCTAATAGTTTCCTTTTGTTTTATTCACATTACATCTAAATTAACAACATATTCGTCACCATTATAACTTTAACTTTTTAATAAAAAATATATCAAATCAAACTAATTAAACATATGTAATGCATAAATTTGAGGACATGTTATTATAATTTTATCATTTAATTGTTTTGGTAAGTAAGAGGTTAAGTTGTAAATATGTTGAATGAGAGAATAATTTATTTTATTTATGTATAATTGGGTAGATAGACTCATTCTTTTGGGAGCCTGAAGGCAATGTGTAAGCATGTCCTTGCTCAACATGGAGTTGATACATGTTACCTCTTAAAATATGAATACAATATTCTCTAAATAGAAAAACAATGTGAGCTATAATAAAAAAGAAAAAAGAAATATGATATGCATGCTTAATTAGTTGTCCATATGACCTAATAAAATTTCATGAAAAGTAATTAGAGGTAAACAAAAAAATTATGTGAGTACAATTTTTAAACCTTATATATTTAAAAAAATATGTGAACATGTGATAACAACTTCATATATATCTATAATGAGAAAAATGTTAAAAGAATATATTTTAAAGTTTTATAAAATAAAATGCCCCATGTGGATTATGAATCAAATATTTTAATGTAAATTAATATTCACTTATACTTGAAAATATAGTAATAACCAAAAAACCATTTCAATGCACATATTTTATAACCTCTATAGCATTCAAAAATAAGATTTAAACAATGAAAAACTACATAGAAGAAATTTGATCCCTCTTGGCTCAAGTTAGATCAGTGCTTAAAAAGTATCTATATTAATTCTTAAAATACTTGTTTTATATATGGGCTGGCTTGACCCTAGGAGTTTTTAAATGGGTTGGTTTGACCCTAGGCGTTTTAATGGTTTACATAATTGTTGAGCGGAGGTGGGTCCCTTGTTCCATAAACAAGGGGACTCCTACATCAATGTTTGGTTTGGTCATGACCTTAAAATTGGATGATAATAATAATAATTATACAACCTGAGTGAGCCTAATGGTTAACAACATGTCTCTCCTCCTAATAAATCACAAGTTCAAAGCTCGAGAGTGTAGAGTGTGGATTTTAGAAAAAATAAACTCAAAAAATCCACAAACTTTCAAAAATGACACTAAAAACAATTTATATTAAAATTAAATTATAATTAATAAAATATTTAATAATATTCAATTAAATTTATATAAATAATTAAAAAATATATTTTAAATGCAAATTTTGACACTTATTAATGAATTAAATATGAAAATAAAATACCTAATAGAATGAGTTTAAAAATCTAAATATATGGAGGGTGTTTCCACTTTGACCACGGCTATGACTAGTATTTCAAGGGAGGTTATTTATTTATTTACTAATTACACTTTGATTATATATTATCATTTGTCTCATTCATCACTTTATCATTTCCTAGAATTTAAAATTTTAAATAATGTATTAGAAAATATTATTATACTCTAATTTAAGGGATTAGTTGAACTAGTCTTCTTTAACATTAATTGGTGTTTAGATAGTTTCACTTAGGCATGGGAGAGTTGAATATTTTGGATGGAATTAGTTCAATTAGTTTTCGTTAACATTAATTTGTATTTAGAAAGTTATAATTATATATAGGGGAGTTTAATATTTTGGATGGCCTGAATTAGTTTACACCGATAAATTTATTAAGGATTAAGGATATTATTGACAAATAAATCTATTAAGAATACTATTGACAAATGTGAAAATTATATCAGTTTTTTCTAAAAACTTAAGAATTTAGTTTTAGTATAGGAAAATTTTAAAATTTTAT
This sequence comes from Pinus albicaulis, assembly GCA_034641835.2. NCBI lineage: Eukaryota > Viridiplantae > Streptophyta > Pinopsida > Pinales > Pinaceae > Pinus > Pinus albicaulis. The sequence goes on from JAXQQM020065512.1 coordinate 237,482, forward strand.
ATTTATACCATGAGTGTAA
>JAXQQM020065512.1:240000-243363 GCA_034641835.2 Pinus albicaulis
ATTGAAAAGAACACATCGACCATAATTTATGTAAAAGATATAAAATAAAAAGGGAAAATATGTGAATGGATAAAAGAAGAAAAATCATAGTTACAATAAAATATAGCCATTTTTATAAATTAATTCATATGGAATAAACCTGTAGAGAAAATATAAATTTATTGTAAGGAAAACCCATAATACATAACCGCATATAAACTTAAAAAGAACAAAAATGCATGACAACATCTTCAATATAACACGTACAACTGATAGAGCAAACGAGGAGGAGTACAACTTAAATGAGTAAAGAATTATAGGCATACTAATGTACCGCTACATATTTTTCATTATGGGTGATATAAAATGCCGTTCATATGTACAACAAATATGTTACATGCAGACAGCGTTTTCACAGAGTCTTGCTCCATGAAAATAGATATGCTCAGGCAGATGGAACGTCATGAGGTTATTAGGGAAAAAAGGAAAGATCGAAAATAGATATGATCTAACAAATCTTGGAATAGAAAAGACAGGCACGACATGGCCATGGCAGGGAAAAAAGGAAAGAACGAAATTCTAGCAAACAAACTCTAGCAAAGCCCTTAGCCAGCCATTATCAACTTCTAGCATAGAAACATACCATTGGATTTCAGGATTTTTAAGGGAAACAAAGTTGATCTGAACCAAATTTAAGAATCATTGAAATAGTTTTTTTTTCTTTTAATGTCGCATGCTATTTAAAAGTGGAGAAAGACATGATGACAATATTTCTACTGCAAAGATCATCCTAAATTTTAAATTTCCTTCCAGAACTTGTTGCTGCACTGACAAAAGATTAGCCTAAATGATGATTAAGGAGAATAATACCGAGTAGAAGTGAATCGTTTTCAAAAGAGAAAAAAGTACTAAAATCTGTTATGCACTAAACAAAAATAATAGCTATCATACTTCAAATTAAACACAATTTTCCGGCAGAGATATTCCCAAAAATTGAGAAATCCCTCTGATTGTAGTTGGCGTCCATAATCCCTCTATATCCTAATTGGTAAAGTACGGCGGCCGTTTCCCTAATAACCTTTCTTATTTAGGGAACCAATGACAAATCAATGAAACAAAAAAGCCAGGAAATGATGGGTTCCCATATTCATCTGTAAACAGAAGCTTCACCTAGATAAGAAGTGGAGTATGCAAACAGAAATATGAGTATGGTGTTATTAACACTAATTAGAAACATCTTTGCAAACAGAAATTTGTTATATGAAATTAACCTAATAAATTTAATTCAACAATCTTTGTAACTCTTTACCTTTAAAATTATAAAGAACTATTTCAACGCTGAAATCTTCAAGTATATCCTTCAACTTAAAAAATTCATTGAAATATATCCATAAATTTCAAAGAAAATTCAGTGAAGTGTATAAAGGACTATTTGAACACTGAAATCTTTAAATGTATCCTTCAACTTCAAAATAATCAATGAAATATATCCTTCAATTTCAAAATAAATTTAGTGAAGCGTGTAAAAAACGACAATAGTATAGGAAACTTGTGCTTACCTTAATAGCATTGATTGCATCTCACGCTTTGTCCATACAGCTCTCTGAAATGGCGAAAACTTGGAACTCTATGTTACCTCTCAAGCAGCGGAACATCCTTATTCAAAAGAAATCCTCAATGGACTGGTGTTCTCATTTCCGCTACAAAACACAACCTATCACAGACTCTTCCCACTGCACACATATGAACAGAGAGCGCAGGAAGCTGCGTGGGAGAGAAGTGGAGAGACATATCTAACAGAAACAATTAGAAGAAATTCAAATTTGAAATGGCGTGGGAGAGACATAGAGAGACATATCTAAAACACAATGAAATTTAAATTGCATTTCAACTGGAGGCTGTTTTTTTCACCACGAGCTTTTTTGCATATTCTGACAGGAAACAACTCGATGAAATTCAAATTTCCAAATTGCATTTCGACTTCAGGATCGGCATTGGCGAGTTTTTGTGCATCTTTTGGTTTCTAACGGTAAAGTTTCAGTAATTGACCGCTCGAACGTTCATATTTCAATTTTGTAGACGTGCAGCATTTTCATTATAAATTTTGTGTTACACGTCGAACATTTTAATTAGAATGTTTGTGTATGGCTGGATTATGTTAAAAATATCTCCGATCGTGAGCCACGTCTTTCAACCAGCTCTTCCTTTTCTGAGCTGAACAGACCACTCCAATTAGTTGAAACAATGTTCCACGGACCACTCCAACTGGTTGCAAACACAACTAATCTCTCAAGTTGTTCAAACATTGTTGCGTTTGATTTTATTTATTTTTTTCTATAATATGGATATTTTCTTTATTTTTTAGCCATTATAATATCTTAAATAAAACATTTGATTGCGTTGACCATGTCAGATTAGATATTCAACCTGCCATTTTAGAGAGCATATCATTTAGTATTGAATATGCTTTAAATTTTGAGGAATGTTACTAATTATTTTGGAAATATTATAGTTATATGTTTATTATTTTAATATTTAAATTAAAGAATAATTAAAATTTTTAATCACCCGTTACTTCATTTACAAATTATGAGAAAGATATTTATATATTTGGTATAAAATTAATCATATGTTGAAAATAAAGTAAATATTTCTGATGTTGTAAAATGTAGTTATATTTGTAAATTATAAAAAGTAAATATTTCTCATGTTGTAAAATATAGTTATATTTGTAAATTATAAAATTGGTATTTGAGTATCTATTTACAATAAAATAAAGTAAATATTTCTCATATTGTAAAATGTAGTTATGTTTGTAAATTATAAAATTTGTATTTGAGTATCTATTTACAATAGGTCTAATCAATTGTATAAAAGCTATTTTTTATTTTTATTTTTTTTTTTCAAATATTTTTGCAAAGTGTGATTGAATTTTTATGATTAAAATGCTTGTGATATGTTTTATTTTAAAATTATATATTATTTTTTTACAATTAATAAAAATAAAAATATAAAATAAAGTTATAATTTATTTATTTATTATTATTATTTTTGGATAATATAAGTATATTATAAGCTAAATGTTTTGATGCTTATTATGAATCAATGTTTGCTAAATATTATTAACTATTTAATTTAACAAACTATGCTAATGTACATGTATGTCATAATTTGAAGACATACAATTACCAATAAGAATCTAATAGTTTCTTTTTGTTTTATTCACATTACATCTTAATTAACAACACATTCATAACCATTATAACTTTAATTTTTTAATAAAAAATATATAAAATAAAACTAATTAAACATATGTAATGCATAAATTTGAGGACATGTTATTATAATTTTATCATTTAATTATTTTGGTAAGTAAGAGGTTAA
>JAXQQM020085425.1:0-29355 GCA_034641835.2 Pinus albicaulis
TGTGCTTAGAAATTTGAATAATTTGTTGAATTATTCACCAAGATTATCCTGATTACACACTATTTAAGCTTCATGCATAATACATAACCTCTTCTACAATTGATCATCAATATGCGGAAATAGAAGCAGTCACATGCGCACATAAACACAATAGTCAAGCACACATAAACACAGTATGTAATGGGTAAGGAGAAGCTTCTGACTAGAAGAGGAGATGCTTCTGTATAATATAATGATAGAGAATCATGTAACAATCATATTACAATACTCCTCACAAGTACTCAGTACTATCTCCAATAGTTACACACAAACTAGCTCAGATTTGAACAAGTCACAGGTTCAAATCTCCTCCACTGTTTGCCTGCCTCTACTGCGCAATCCAAGATGAGAATGAATGAGATCCAAGTTCAAATCCCCTTGGCTTGTACTGCGCAATCCTCATTGGAAATCTCAATCAATGTGTGTGCAAATCTCATGCACAGCTATAGTCACAACTGATAGTAGACTCACCCTTTCACCCACCTCTAACACTGGTCTCCACTGAACTGTCCATGCATTGCAGTTAAATGATGTGTTCTTTAGTTGATTTATGAGTTAATAATTAGTGAATTAATTAATAATTAATTCACACTACTCATCACTAGTGTATTTGTCAGTTAGACTAAATACAACTAGTTCAACTAAGTTAAACAGAACACAACTCCACCAACTGTCTCATCAACTCCACCAAACTCTGCCACATGAGTTCTAACTGAAGTCAACCATGCAATAGCTCAACTAACCCTTAGGAAAAGCGTATTTCCTTCTGTCAATTGCATGTGCCACATCCAAGCATCAAACTGAAGTGCTCCAAGAGGATAAGATAATGTTTATAGTCTAAATATTATTAAGGGTTAATAATATTTGACTGTTCTATTTTTAGCCCGGCAGTCTAAAAATAGAAACCGCCCAATGTCTAAAAATAGAGGTCCATATATTTTTACCAACTCGACCAATCATCCATAAATAGCATCTTGCAACTCATAGACCATGATCCATATGTCTAAAAATAGACTTTGCGACAAAATCACTTGTGTGGGCCCCACCTAGTTAAGGTGATAGCACCAACTAGGATCGAAAGATGTTTCGGGGATGTCTCCTTCATGTTTCTTGTTGCAATCTTTAACCTCCCTCTCAGCAAAGAAAGGACTATCTTTGCATGCGCGTACGACTCCATGCAGTCGCCTGCTGACCTTCTGAAGTGCCATGCAACTCCATGCATGTGACATGCAACTCCATGCATTTGCCATGCACACTTTGCATGCACCATGCAGGCCTCATGCATGCACCATGCAACTCCATGCATGCACCATGCACCCTTTGCATGCAATATCTCCAAAATAGAAAGGCCTCCAAACAACTCAATCAATCTGATGTGCCATGCAACTCCATGCATTTATCATCAAAGTCTTCAACTTCTGCTGGTACCACTGCACATGTCATCAGGAACCATTGCGCTATTGATCTCTTGCACCCATGCACTCTGCACTTGCTGTCAACTCTGATCCGCGCTCCAGTATCCGACACTGTCACTTTGATCTGCCTGCAGTTGTCAAGCGATCATGCTGCGTTGCGGCGCTTGGGCACCTCGTAGCGGGGTTCAACTCATGAGATCCACACCACTCATGAATCTGCCCGAGAAATTTCCTCTTGGGATTAATCATACTGTCACCCCACCTCTCACCGGGTGGTATAGCCGCATGCACTCCCTCTGCCCATCTGGCACGAAATTTCTCTGCATGAGTGGTTTCTCCCACTCCATGATCCTCATCTTGTGGCTGCTCCACATCCCGAGGTTCACTCTTACCTGCATGCAAAACTTGCTCCCTCTCAAGCATCAGTTGCATGTCTTTCTTGCACTTCCCAACAGTAGGAAGCTCCGTAGACATCCCATCTACTTCAAGTCTGTAGAGATTCTTTGCTCGAATCCCAACCTTCTTGACTTGTCCGGTTGCCTTGTGCTGAAGGAAAACTTTTCCTTCACTGAAGACAACTTCATACCCTTTATCCTCTAACATTGCAACTGAGATCAAATTATTCTTTAAACCTGGAACATGCATTACATCTTGTAAAATAATGATTTTACCTGACTCCCTCTGAAAGGTTACGATACCAATGACAGTCGCATTGTATCCTCCATTGTCACCCAACTCAACATGCAACTGGAGATCTTTCTCCACCAAGTTACTGAAAAGATTCGCATCTCCCGTCATGTGAAAGGAAGTGCCACTATCAAAATACCACCCGATCCCAATGCACTAGACACCATGCATGCGATCAATGAGAAGTCAGCTCAAATTGCGAGGCAAGAGCCTCACCAGCTGCAGCTCCAGCAGCCTGCTTGTTCTTCTTCTTCTGTGGACAATTCGTGGCGTAATGTCCATGATCGTGAAAGTGAAAACACTTCACTTTGGACATGTCACGCTCTTTACCATCCGCACCGAATTGAGAAGCATTCTTCTTTCCCTTCCCCTTCCTTGCTTTGGCAGCCAAAGCGCAGTCTTCTTCATCAGATGCCTTTGATGAAGATCCATCCCTAGTACTTCGCCTTATCTCCTCTTGCACAAGATCAGACCACAGTCTTTCCCATCCTGGAAAATTTTCCCGACCATTGACACTGTCCTGATATGCATGCCAACTTTTCGGAAGCCCGAGGAGAGCCAAGCTCACCAACTCCTCATCATCCACACTAACTCCTACACTCCCAAGCTCATCCCTGCAGTGGACAAACTTGGTCAAGTATACCGGAATAGTGTCATTCTTCTCCATCTTTATTTTCCTGAGTTTATCCTTGAGCGCCAACTTCCTCTGGTCGCTCTTGCTTTGGAACAATTTTGTCAACGCTTTCCACATCAAGTATGGAGAAGCTTTTCCATGCAGGCTGGATACTATGTGATCCTTCACGCCCTCCAACAGAATCCTTCGACACCTTGTTGTCTTCTTTTGCCAAGCCTCAACCAAGGCTGCATCGCTAGGCTTTGGAACTTCAGCATCTATGAACTCCTTCAGCCCATTTTCATCGAGCACCGCCTCCATCCTATCTCTCCATGCAATATAATTCGAGCTGCCTTCAAGAGCATACTCCAATCGCAATCCTTGATAAGACATTTTGACTTCAACACCAAGAAAACACTGCTGCAAATTCGAATTCCACCAGCTCAAAACTCAACCACTTCTGATCAAATGTGAGAACAAGGTATTTCTAGCACAGAGATCGACTGTAGGGGCATTTACTAGATATATCACCTTTCAGAGAAAGGATGGATCCAGAGGCTACCTGGCCCGCTTACAGACTCTGTCTACCGAAATAAATTGTAATCACTGTAATAGATCCGATGATCAATTTTCGCTCTGATACCATGTAGAAATTTGAATAATTTTCTGAATTATTCACCGATATTATCCTGATTACACACTATTTAAGCTTCATGCATAATACATAACCTCTTCTACAATTGATCATCAATATGCGGAAATAGAAACAGTCGCATGCGCACATAAACACAATAGTCAAGCACACATAAACACAGTATGTAATGGGGAAAGCTTACAGCTGAAAACCCCCAACTATCTGTATATTATAATGATAGAGAACATGTAACAATACATAGCACAATACTCCTCACAAGTACTCAGTACTATCTCCAAAAGTTACACACAAACTATATGAGATTTGAACAAGTCATGGGTTCAAATCTCCTCCACAAGTCTGCCTGCCTCTACTGCGCAATCCAAGTGAGTAATGAATGAGATCCAAGTTCAAATCCCACTAGCTCCAACTGCGCAATCCTCATTGGCAATCTCCATCAATGTGTGTGCAAATCTCATGCACAGCCAATAGTCACAACTGATAGTAGACTCACCCTTTCACCCACCTCCAACACTGGTCTCCACTGAACTGTCCATGCATTGCAGTTAACTGATGTGTTCTTTAGTTGATTTATGAGTTAATAATTAGTGAATTAATTAATAATTAATTCACACCACTCATCACTAGTGTATTTATCAGTTAGACTAAATACAACTAGTTCAACTAAGTTAAACCGAACACAACTCCACCAACTGTCTCATCAACTCCACCAAACTCTGCCACATGAGTTCTAACTGAAGTCAACCATGCAATAGCTCAATTAACCCATAGGAAATTCGAATTTCGTTCTGTCAGCTGCATGTGCCACATCCAAGCATCAAACTGAAGTGCTCCAAGAGGATAAGATAATGTTTATAGTCTAAATATTATTAAGGGTTAATAATATTCGATTGTTCTATTTTTAGCCCGGCAGTCTAAAAATAGATTCCGCCCAATGTCTAAAAATAGAGGTCCATATATTTTTACCAACTCGACCAATCATCCATAAATAGCATCTTGAAACTCATAGACCATGATCCATATGTCTAAAGAAAAATAGACTTTACACAAAATCACCTGTAAGGGGCCCCAATTTGGTTTAGGTGATCACTTTCCAACTAGGATCGTGAAAGATGTTTCAGGATGTCTCCTTCACTCGTTTGTTGCAATCTTCAACATAATGGTCTTTCAATTTATATTGACGCGTGGGGTAGGCCGGTGGCCCGGTGACAGCGTGTTTCCTCCATTTCGCTCCCTCTCCTCAAATTGTCACCAGGCTTTTATTTCTTCTTCCTCCATTGACTAGAAATTCGGATTATCTTTCACCTTATTTAATATTTACGGTCCCTCGCTCTAATAAAAGGACTTTCTTGTCATCCCTACTCTCCACTAATGTCGTTTCTCCACCCATGATTTTGGGAGGTGACCTAAATTTTACCCTTCTTTTTCTACAGAGGTGTGGGGGTCATTAGACACCCATTGGCCCCTTTCTTCTTATCCCTTTTGGAATCCCATAATTTGGTAGATTTTATACTCTGAAAATTTTCCCCTACTTGGCATAATAAGCGAAAAAATGATGAAGATGTAGCAAAAACACTGGATAGATTTCTTATTTCGAATGATCTTATTGATGGGTAGTTCAGAGTTCAGTCATGGGTGGAAACAGGTAGTTTGTCTGATCATCTCCCTATAATTCTATCTATTGATGTCCCTAAGTCAAAACCTCCCTCTCCCTTTAGGCGTGGCTTTTAGAGGAGGATTATAGGTCTCTAATTACAAATTCTTGGATGCATCTCTCTTCGGATCAGCCTGTTCCATATATGAAACAATGGGAATCAAACATGGCCAACATAAAAAAGGTAGCTAAGAGATGGTTTAAAAAAATTTGAGCCATTCAACAAGAAATTTAAAAAAAAAATGAAGTTGATTAGCCAGTCTCTATAATTCCAATCAAAATGGTTGTCTCTCTGAAGCAGATCTTGAAACCATAAAATCCTTGGAGATTAAGCAACATGAACTTCTCTTGAAAGAGGAACAACTATGGCATTTTAAAAGTCGTGAAATTTGGATTCAGGCAAGTGATAATAACACTAAGTTTTTTCATCATTTTGCATCTCACAAAAGAAATCAAAACACTATCTAAGAGATTCTTAATTCAAACGGTGACAAAGTAAGCTCTTTCAAGGAAAAAGCAAGTGTTGGTTTACATCATTTTAAGAATTCTTTCTCAGCACCTAAAGGTTGCCCGATCCAGGAAATTTTACAAGTCCTTAATCTATTTCCTCGAATGATCTCGAAAGAAATGAATAATGTCCCAAAAAAATAAGTTGATGATGTGTAACTTGAACATATTATTCGATCTTTCAAAAAAGATAAGAGCCCTGGCCCAGATGGATTGACCATCGAATTCTACTTGGGATTTTTTGATCTATTAAAAGATGATTTACTGAAAGTTGTGAAGGAATCCAAAAATCTGGAAAGGTCCCGGGCTCTTTAAATTCAACCTTTACTGCACTCATTCCCAATAATCAAAACCCCACTAATTTTGGTGACTTCCGTCCAATCTCATGTTGCAATCTGATTTATAAATTGATTTCAAAAATAATTTCTCAGTGTTTGAAGCCCATCTTAAGCAGTATTATCTCTGAGGAACAATTTGGATTTCTACATAAGCGTCAAATACATGATGTTGTGTCTTTAGCTCAAGAATTTATGCACTTTGTTCATCTAAATAAAAAGGAATCCTTTGTGCTCAAACTAGATTTAACAAAATCTTATGATAAGGTAAACTTGACTTTTCTTAGGCTCTTATTAATTCAGATTGGGATGGCTGTGGAATTTGTGGAATAGATCATGGGGTGCATTCAATCTGCATCCTTTGTTGTCCTTATAAATGGATCTCCCTCTGATTTTTTTCATCCATCTAGAGGGCTACGTCAGGGATGCCCTATGTCTCCCTTTTTTTTCCTTTTAATGGTTGAAGCTTTAAGTCGTCTTGTAAAACAAGCTCGAGAATCTAGATCTTTCAAAGGAATACACATTGCGGGATCTGAATTTATGACACATATCCTTTTTTTTTATGATATTCTCCTTTTTGGTGTTGCCTCGAAAGAAAATGCTAATGCCCTTTTTAAGATTCTTGACCTCTATCAAAAGGCCACTGGAATGTTGATAAATTGTGAAAAGTCCAATATGATCCATAACATTTCTTCAAATCCCTTGTTATCAAACCTCAGATCTTCCTTACCCTTTCCTCTCTCTGATTAGGTGACTGGGTCAAATATTTGGGTTTTTCCCTCAAACCTAATTCATATGTGTTCAGGGACTGGCTATGGCTTTATCAAAAGATTGAAAAATGCATCTTGCATTGGACCAATAGATGCATTTTCAAAGGAGGTCGTTTGGTCTTACTTAAATCAGTTCTCCAAAGTATTCTTGTGTATTGGGCCACCATTGCAGCCATTCCAAAAGGAATTCTTCACAAAGTCAGGAAAAAATGTTTCTCCTTTCTTTGGACTGCCTATAAAAAGAATGAAGGAATCCCTTTATCAAAATGGTCAACCTTAGCTTTACCCAAAGAGCTGGGAGGTTGGGGAATAAAAAAATTTCCTATCTTTTGTTTATCTTTAGCTGCAAATTCATTATGGAGACTTGTTGAAAATCCTGGCTCTCTATGGGGGCGTATTTTATGTGCTAAATACATCCCAGGAATTGTTGTTTCGAATTGGTTCTGTTCTCAAACAAAATCTCATAGGAATGGCTCAATTGGTTGGAAGTCCCTTGAACAATCTTTCCCTATGATTGGTGAATGGACTACGTGGAACATTGGAAAAGGTAATCAAGTTAGAATCAGTTTGGATCCGTGGGTTGGGGAAGGAAATAATTTTAAGCTCTCTGAGAGGCTTCGAAATATTTTACACACAAATTAGATTTTCATCATAGCAGATGCAGCTTCCTCCGTTCCACATGCGTGGGGATCTTCAGGTTGGAAATCGGCAATCTCCCTAAGGCTTGGTGAGGAAGGTTCAATGGAACGGCCTTCTTATGTACACCTTCTGGTTAATAATTTTATACATCTTGACCAGGATTTGGATGACACGTTGGTTTGGACAAAATAATCAAATTCTAGATCTTTCTCTACAAAGCAAGGATATAAGGCTTTTATGGAGGAATCCTCTTTAGTAGTAAAAGAGGACAGGTGGACTCTTGTATGGAAAGCTCCTGGACAATTAAAAGCCAAACTTGTGTTATGGCTGGTTCTAAATAATAAGCTCCTTACATGGGAAAATATTCAAAATGTGGTTGGGAAGGTCCAAGTCATTTTCCTCTGTGTGGAATAAATTCTGAGACAGGCCCTCACCTTTTCTTTTTTTATTTCTCTTATGTAGAATCGGTATGGAACAAGACGGTCTCTGTTTTTACTTCAATTCAGTTGGAAGCAATTGATAATTTTCTATCCCAAACAAATCAATGGTGGAGCCTTCTCAGGGTAAGCACCTTTGCTGCTCTCCCCTCTTTATTCACTTATGGGATATGGTGGGCTCGAAACACGACAATTTTTAATGGAAAATTTATCCCAGAAGAACTGACTTTGTCCTTAATTATTCAGTGGACAAATGAACACAGGTGTCCTCCTAAAATGAAGAAATTGAGAATTATTCAGCCTCCAGTCATTAACCATGACATGCCATGAGCTTTTTTTGATGGAGCCAGCCAAGGGTCTCCTCCTCTTGTTGGTGCACGAGAAACCCTCCATTTTAGATCGGGAAAGAAGTTACTAATAAATTTTTCTCCTGGTCATGGTTCTAATAATAAATCTGAATTAGCTGCTCTTTGGGCCGTTTTATATGTAGCACACAGTAGAGGCATAACAAATCTGTAACGCTTTGGTGAATCAAAATTAGTGGTAGATTGGGCTTTACAACGATCATAGATTTTGGCTCCTCACTTACAAGCAGTCTTACGAGCCATTCAACATTTCTTCTCCAAATTTACCTCACTTTCTTTCAAACATGTATATAAAGAGTTGAATGTAGAGGCTGATTTCTTATCAAAGCAAGCTCTGACATGACAACCAGAACATTTGTTGATAATAGATGCCTCTTCTACTGAAGAGGAAGTCATCTTGGTATATTAAGTGATAGTATGAAGCTCCAAAGAAGAAAAGAATCGTATCTCGAACATACAGATTTTTGTAAAAAGTCTTTACTGACAATCTTAAGAGGTTCCATCACTATACAGCTCAAGGAGCAATGTAAAAACCCCTTGGGGGCGGGTCCGTTATTCAAATATGAATAAAGATTTTTTTTCCTTGGAAAAATAAATAAATAAATAAAACAGCAAATATAAAAAATTACAATGTTACACAAAGGCTAAAGTGTGAGTACAAAAGATTCCTAATATATATATATATATATATATATATATATATATATATTAGGAATCTTTTGTACTCACACTTTAGCCTTTGTGTAACATTGTAATTTTTTATATTTGATATTTTATTAAAGGCACAAAATACTTCATATCAATTTGATTTTTCTCATATATAAATTCTACAATAGATTATTTATTTGCCGCATAATTAAGACGAGTATAAATTTAAAGTTAAATAAATATTTTGTTACAATAATTAGCTTTTTTTTTTAATATTTATTTATTTATATCCTATATATATACATTATTTAATATAAAGATACTAGACATTGTAATTTCTCCTCCTTATTTTAATAAAGTCTTAACTTTTGTAACAAATGATGATGTTGGGGCTAATGTTTCATCCAATATTATCTATGCACCTATCTCTATTTTTCTCCAAGGTTATCTAGTCCATTAATTACTTCTGTTACTTCCCTCTGTTGTATTCAAATGTTTCATTATTACATTTATGAATTTGTTCAAGCATTCAATACTTTCTAGTCCATTAATTACCTCTCTTACTTCTCTTCGTTGTATTCAAATGTGTTTCATTATTAAATTTATGAATTTTTTCAAATATTCAATATTTGCTATCGATTATTTTTTGCATCAAAAACAGGCGCAACATTGCATATTATACTTATTTTTCATTATAATTACTTTAGTTAATACTACTTTTGTTAGAATTATTTATATTGCGACTAAGTTTTTCAAAGATATTGTTTCTACAACTATGTTAATTTTGTTGACATATTTTTATTTGTTTAATATTTCCTCATCTAAATTTATTTCGCTTTAGATTAATTATTAATTTTTTCTTTATCAATTATTGTCTCATCTTCTTTACTTTTTAATTTATTTCATTTAATGATTTCTACTATGTTAACTATTACTTTTTTTTCATTCATTTATATCTTATTGATTTTTTCTTTATCAACTATTGTCCCATCTTCTTTAGTTTTTAATTTATTTTATTTAATGATTTCTACTTTATTAATTATTACCTTTGTTTGTTTATATTTTATTTTATTTTTATCATAGTCTCTTTCAAACTTCTAAACTTTATCAACTATTGTCCCATCTTTTTTAGTTTTTAATTTATTTTAGTTAATAATTTCTACTTTATTAATTATTACCTTTCTTCGTTTTTATTTTATTTTATTTTATCATAGTCTCTTTCAAACTTCTAAACTTCTTCGTTTTATGTTTTTTGGTTTTTTCTATTCTTCCATTCTAAACTTCTTTGTTTTATGTTTTTCTTTGTTTTTGCTATTCTTCCATTCTAATCTTATCTATTATCTTGTTACATTCTCATCTAATCAAGTAAGTTGTTACATTCTTGAAATACTTTAGTCCTCCATCTTTTCTGTAAGGTGGTTCAATTTCCTTTTTCTTCTACTATCATGATTCTTCTATTAGATCATATTAGTGTTGAATTATCGTGAATGATATCATTTATATTTTCCATTAACATACACTAAGTTCATCATGTGTCTTTGTTTCTTCATATGTATACCTCTTGTTTATTGTAGTTATAATCTCTTGCGGTTGGTCATAACCCTTTCAATTAGTTTTGTATATGTTGACCATTGTATTCCATTAAGTGCTATATGTGCTCTTTAATTTATCCTGGTGTAATATATTATTATCTAGCCACTTTCAATTTAATTAATTTGATTGCGTCCCTTTTTCTACAATTTTTGTTCTAGTTTAAAGTTGATTTCCTATGGAGTGTTATCCTTATTGTGTCATTGGTCTAAGTTGTTCCTTTTTCTTTTATTCAATTTATGAAATATTGTTTATCCATACACTTCCTTCAGGTTGGACTTCTCTTTAATTTTTCTCCTATTGTCACTTTGTTTTTACTAATCTTTACTAATGCTTGATCCTAAGATATCTTCATCATTGTATTTTTAAAATAGTTCATTTTCTTTTATTTGTGTGCTTAATGGATTTTCTTTGATCATACTTAATTCATTACTATTATTTTTTGTACCTATATCAATGACCTCTTGCTCTTGTATTATCAAACCTCTTTTATTTTATTCCTTTTTTACTTTTATCAAATAATTATTTTTCTCAAGCAAACCTAATCCTAATTTCTTTCCTTATTTATTTAGTTTCATAAACTACTTGTCCATGTCTCTATATCATGTTTTATCATGTTTTTTCAATCAATGGGCACAATATATCAAGGAAAAAATGCCCAAATACTCTTAATATTTTTCTATCATATATTTTTACCTCAACAACTCAATATAGATTGATTAATGTTAATATTCAATTTGTATAATTTAGACCTTAATGGCATCCATTTGAGGTTGATCCATAATGGATCTACATAAGTTCCATATGAATCTATTGATATTGCATATGGTGGAGATTATAATTCAATACATCTCTTAACTGGTGTATATTTTGTTAATATTTAGGTCATCAACTTCTAACACATTTTAGGGACGCAAACAATGTTTTTTGGGCTTTATGATGAATGAAGTTTCCCATTAGGCCCACAGGTTCTTGGATAAACGATGATCATGTGCTCTGTTAAGGAACTCCTTGATGCGAAGTCATTGGTTCAATTCCCTGCCCTGATCAGGGTGATATATTGGACATGATGAAGATGCAATCCCACCAAGCTTACAAAAAAAAACGAAGTTTCCCATTAGGTTCCCTTATCCGAGCTAGAAATTGTTCTCATTAGCATAATTCCAAAGAGCTATTGTACACCTAAAATAAATTTTGTATGTAAAAAATATGGTCCTAAAAAGATATGAATCCAAATATTTACCACATGTCTAAGTGGTGACCATGTTAGCTCACCATAATTTGAATATGGGGAGTTAGTAATGTGTGTAAATTTGATAGCTGATACTTTTATAATCACCATGGAGAATTAGATAATGTTTGAAGATGCTAAAGGTAACCTTAATTCCATATTTAAAATATAGAACGTGGAGAAGGGGAATTTGTTCACCTTTTCACTAGTTATTGATTATTCTGTGGTATGAGTAGGAGTGTGGAGGATATACTAACTATCAAAGAGATATACCTAGGTTGTAGAAGACTATGGTAGATCATAGTGCTTCATAGATTCATAGCAAGCTTGGACATTGTTGGCCCATTTATTTTTAGGATGATACATAATAAGGATAATAGTGTGACACATTGATGACCTTAGCCATGCCATATGGAACCCCAAGTAATTGTGTAGAAAATGAAAGAAAACATTGTTGTGTAATCTAAGCCCGCTAGGTTATTTATGATATGTAATGTGTTGTATTTATGCATTTAACTAGGCTAGATAAGGTTTTATTGATTCAAGTATTATTAGTATGCATTGTATAAATAATCCATCAAGGCTATAAGTAAAAATTGTTGATAGTAGATAATTTTTTGGGCTTTTGTTATGTTCTTTGGGTTCATGTTGAGAATTATTTTTTTGTCATCGAATACGATATTATATTTGGCTGATGTAATGAATCACCCATTTCCTTACCATAGGTGTGATAATGTATTGGATTCTAGTGCTGTTGTAGAATAATATAAGCCCCGTTCATTTCAAATCATGTGTGTTTATTCTATGTGGATAACTAGTATGTTAATGCTTTTTTTTTTAATTTCTTATTAGAAAAAACCTACATCATGCTATGAATCTAAAAATAAAATGGATTATATAGAGTTGCAAACGAATAACATAGTTCTAGTTATGAATTAATGTTAGACTAAAATGGTCACTTACTCATCCCACAACTTCCTTCCATATCCTTATTATAAGGAACTACTCCAAGGGAGACCATCTCCTTGTGGGGATTGAAAATGATAACTCATTAGAATACATTAAACAATTTTTTAGACACCTAAGAAAAAACACTGGTCTCTAAAAAGAGCCAACAAATAGTTATATTACTCATAGTTGTTATAATAGAACAAATATGTAGGATGACAAACGGGTTCTTATAATCACAGATTGAAAATTGACCAAAACATAATTTTAAGAGTTTCCTTTAAAAAAAAAGAATATTTACATGGATGGTTATTTTACTTACAACTATAATTATATATAACATCTGATGTGAGGAAAATATTATATTTTTAAAAATCCTATCAATGCAAGAAATATTCCAATGTATCTTAGTGTTGTAGGGAAAAACCCAACACCCCCCGCCCCCATTACTTGAAATAATGGGGACTCTTTCCATTAATTTTTGGCTAAGCATCTTTTATGATTTTCATTTAAGTTAATTGTCTTACAATTTTTGTCATTTTTTTTGTTTTTATCGGATTTCTATTTTGATTGTTTCATTGAATCCGAATTTTCACGAGCTTTCCAACGATACTTGTTCCGCCTCATTTGGTCAACCGATTTGTAAACAACAACCCTTTGAATTTTGATCATTTTTGTTGTCAGCATTAAAGAAATGTATAAAATGTATAATATTTCAATTTTTGCAATTAGCATTCATTATAAATACTATATTTTTCTTAAAGTCGAAATGAAAAAATGTCGAAATCCTGAAATTATATATATATATATATATATATATATATATATATATATATATATATATATAATTTTTAAATTTTTAGTTTTTATTTTTTATTTTTAAATTGTTTTTTAAATAAATTTTTAATTAAATAAAATTAATAACATAATTACAATTAATTAGTATTAATTAATTAATATTTTCAATTTAATTTAAGAATAGATTTTTAATTAAAAAATATGATTTTTAGCACACGCAACAGAATTTCTAGAATTTTGTCAATTTTAGTACTCTAACTTTAGAAGCTCATAAATGGAGTTTTACTTGGCCAAATGAGGCCCAAGATGGGTCATTGGAAATATAAAATCATGGAAAATTTCTGAAGTATTTTCATTACTAAATTTGATCATTTATTGCATCTAAAATCTAGCAGAAGATCTAACTCTGAATTTTATAATAAACTAAATTTTTTTAGTTCAATTTTCTACATTCTCATTTGCCCATGGCTTCTTCTAAATGTAGATCGATTTGTAAGTAATATCCTTGAACAATTATTCACTCACATGCATCAATAGAATGCTCTGATTTCTTTCTAAATTATTTATGTAATTAAATTTGATAATATACGTTTTATTTTCAGATTTAGTATTTTGATTTTATTTATGCATTTTAGTGTTGTTTTGATTTTTTTTTTCAAGAAAACAATTGAAGGGATGAGGAGAAGAAGATCTCAATTAGTGAGAATGCTCTAGCAATAAAAGAATGGAATTTTGAGCCAATTAAAATTAATGGAGCAAATTTATTCTTCAACAAACTTTCTTGTTGAGAATTCTTTTGTAAATATTATAAATAGTAGATTGTAGAATGTAATAAGGGGGTTTTTCTTGTCTGCAATTCTGAATTCTTAAAAGCGCTATTGTAATAGGGATTTAGAGTTGTACATGAGAGGAGAGAAAATATCAGATCTAGGGATTATTGAAGATTTTTCTTTTGCATTATGAATTATGTATGATGGGAAGAGTTTGCACTACTGCAACTCTTCTTGTAACAATAGAAGTTCAAAGATTGTAGAGGAATATTAGGGACCAAAGCCAAAGAAATAGATTTAATAAATTGGTATTCTAATACTATTATTTTGAATATTAGTTTCATTTTATGATGGCAGGAATGTGTCATTTTATTCATTTTGTACACTATTGCGAATATGAGTAATGTGTTTCAATTATATGTTATTATTTATTTCTGCTCTTACAGGTTGAATTCTGATTTCTGAGTAACTATTTACTCATAAATCTTTCTTTTAATACCGATTTAAAAAATAGTGATATGTCATGAACTATTTCTTCATATTATTTTTTAATTATTCGAATTATTGATTTAACAATCAATATCATTTTATGAAATAATTATTGAATGTTGTTGGTTGATTATTTCAATTAAGAGGTCTCTGAATAGAATGTGTTTGGTATACACAATGTCAGTTAATTGAATTACTTCATTAACTAGATATTCATTATAAGCCAAACATATTTAAATCCCAATCAATTAAATATCATGCTCTCGATTGGGCTAGAGCTATATCTGCCTAATTGAGATAGGATTAGGATTTATTTCCTTTTGCTTGCATTTTAGAATATTTTTTCATTTAGATTTAATTCTATATTCCTAGAAGTCTTCTTCACAAAGAAGTGGCTTGGCTGAGTCCTAGATCAAGTTAAGGATCACTTTCTTGCCTGATCAGCAAGAAGGTTGATTTGATGTCTCTTCCCACTAGTGAATGAAAGTTATACTTTAAGCCATAGAATATTGAGAAAAGGTAACTGGACCTATTTTAACTAGTCAGAACCACCGTCCCAAATGGAAGGAGGTGCTTTAATGTCTAGACTGGGTGGTCATCCCCCAATGTTGTTGCAGCGAGTTTCGAAGCTTCAACATTTTTGGCGCTAGAAGGAGGGCCTGAAATGTGTTGTATATTGGAGTTTTTGTATTCTAACATCGTATTTTTCACAATGAATCCTCTCAAACATCCAATATGAGTTTTATTTTTGGACGTGCATCTTTCAATACTCCACCAGAAATGGTAAGACTCTTGTCTCAGGTAAAGTTTAATGGTAAGAGGAATACTTTTGGATTTAATAATTCTTTACAATTCATTCAAAATTTATCAAATTATACTTTTCAAGGAATTTATGAAGGTATTTTATGCAGTATTTTACTCTTACATTCTTGACAAAAGCTAGAATATGGTGTTAATCGCTTCCAGTTGCCTCAATTCGCATCTAGGATAGTTTATTACAATTTTCCTTTGTAAATTTGACGGCTATGACTATGAAAAAGTATGTGACAAAATTGAAGATCTACGAAGGTTTGAAAATGAGTTTTTAATTAATTTTACCATTAGATTTCATTTAAATTGTTTAAAATTTAAAATTGAAGACAAACCTTTCAAAGAGGAATTATTAAATTTGTTTGAACATATTTGTTCCCTTCTTCCCATCCATAATCCATGTGAAATTATTTTAAAATTTGCTCAATATCCTTCTAATTTCATTAATAATTCCAATATGGATGTACAAACAAATGATGATGAAGTGGCTTTTATTATGTATGACCAATTCCTTCATTTAGTGCACACTTCCTACAATGTTGATAATGATCATGGTGCACCTTCACATGTCAATGAATCTCAATTACAAAGCTTCGAAAATTTCACTAATCAACTGGAAGAAGATACTAGCAACAATCTTGAAGAAGTTACCGCTTTGAAATCTGAAAATTAGTGTGTGTTAGAATAAGAAAACCAGAACATAAGTCAGCAAGTACAAGTAGCGATTAAAGTTTCTAATAATACGCAATATGTTGTACACATTTTTGAATTCTTTTACGATGAGAAAATGCAAAATTCAAGATAGCGAAGCAAAATTCTTCAAGAAAACACAATTAGCCAAGTAAATGACCTTAAATATGAAATTTGCAATGAAGAAAATGCACTAGAATTCTCAAATAGAGACATTTTCAAATGAATTGTTTCGCATTCACATATTTCCCTTTATCCCGATTTTTTTTTATAGAAATTTATCCTCTCTTCACTCTAAATATATTTATGAAAACAGAGAGGCTGATCTAAATGAATTGCAGATTAATTTTTATCAAGATAGAGAATTAATTATTGATTATTCGTATGAAATTAATGAACATGAGCTTAATATTCCTCCTTGTTTTGATACATTGGATGAGATCGGTGGGAATTATAATGAATGTCGTCGGGTCATTTATGATAGTTACTTTGACATTGAGGATATCGATTTAACTTCTTCACAATTGAATCCTCATGATCAAAGTCAAATTAAATGTGAAAATGAAGAACAATATAATTCAAAAATTGTTTCAAATAGTTCTCATTTTCAAACAATTAATCATACTCATAATTTCATCATTCAAGAAACCATTCCAATCTATGATTTATATGACGATAAAGCTCACATTCCTATTCATAGTCATAACCCTCTCTCAAATTCACAAGCTGGTATCAACAATCATTCTAATTGAATTACTCTACCTAATTCTTGTGAAAATGAAAACATTTCAAATCATTCCCAATTGTGTTGTAACACAATTTGTAACAATTATGATTTAATTCCCTGGATGCGCGTGCTCCGTAGTGCTCAGCTAGCTCGCCACATGGGCTCTCCAACGTCAAGTATATGTCCTCGCCATGAGGCAGCACATGGCCCAGGTGTGGGAGCCTTAAATATACCTCGTTGGTCTACAAACTGGTGCCTTACTTGGTATTCAATTTCACCTAATGTGCATTCACTCCTGTGCGTCTATCTTACAGAGTGCCCTGGCCATTTATGGGCAATGGAAACATCTCCTCCCAACAATTTTTCCTCTATCTTTTTGTCAATTTTTCTCTGCAAACTCCTGCTCTCGGCTCTGTTGATACTTGCTGCACCTCCTCCCCTCACTCAACTCTTCATTCGCCCTCTGCTCATTCGTACCATGCCGCATATTGCCTTTCTTCTCGTCCATCTCCCTCTGTTTATCTACCTCACCTGCATTCTCAGAATTCTGCCGACTCCATGCCTCATTGCCATCGAATGCGTTTTCGTAGAGGCGGGGGCCTAGGTTCTCCCACCCTCCCATATCCTCCATAGCGAAGCGCTCTGTGGATTTATCATTGGTCATGGAAGCGCCGGAGGTTCATGACCCTCAGCTCCTCTCAGCCCATTTCTCTCTTCGAATTTCATAATCTCAGCCACACCATTCCGTCTAGGGGTCCAGGAAAAGGCTGCACAAATCAACTCTATCTCATTCTCCCCCCCCGACAGCCTAGGAAAATGGTGGTTCTTCTCGTCAAACACATGGAGGAATCATCTAACAGTGGAGGTAGAAGCAGCTTTGCCGAAGGGGGCAAGGCAGAAGATACAGGGGCTCGTTCCACCTCCACGCCAGAGCTGGACACTCAACTCTCCAAGCAAGAGGATGACCCCTCTGAATATGGATGCTACATAGTGGAAGAGCAGCCTCCTCAGCAAATTCAGGATGCAAAGGACCAGAACGTCTAGTGCCATGGTTCCTCTTTCTCTAGTTTTTTCTAGCTTTACTTTAATCTCTATGTTTATTTACATTTGCACAAAAAAATTAGTTATTGGGTTCTTCCATTTAAGGTTGGTTTCCCCATAAGGGGCAACACTTTTTATGCTTTGTGGACTACTTTATGGGCTAATTTCCCCTCGAGGGGCAATCCCATTTTTGTTTTTTTGAATTATCTCTTTCCCACTGGGATTGGATAGGTTAGAAATTATGGTATGGAAGTTGGACTGTACCTCTGTACTTTTTTGTATTGTATAAAATAATCTAGTCTTATTATTTTTCCTTCATTTATTTTGTTTAATTTCATATTTTTTTTCATTTTTTAGTTTTCAATTTTTAGATACTTTGTGATGAATCCAGCTCCAAAAATAGAAGAAAAGAGAGATCAACGCCTTATAAATCCAGCCACTTTTAGGGGGCAACCTCCAATACATTACATAAATGAACAATTCTTGGATGATACAAATGACATAAACTCCTTTGTATGTATATGAGTCCATGGGGTCACAATATAATCCTAGCCGACCTAACAATAAAAATGTAAGGGCACAATAATAACAATATTGGGGTTACAGGGGTACAACAATAACAAAAATGGGGTTACAGTAACAACAATAAGGGACTATACTAGTAATATAGGGACCTAACATGCCCCTCTCCTTAAAAAAAGTGTTGTCCTAAATGCTTGAGTAGCTTTGGATGCTTCCATATAAAATTCTCATCCTCCCATGTAGAATATTCAGTGGATAAGTTCTTCCACTCGATGAGATATTATGAAATTGATCGATTTCATAGCTGTTGAGTTCTTTTTTCCGTGACTACTTCAGGTTCCAATATGATTTTTCCTTCCTCATCAAGTTCTGGAAATATTGTTTGAACTAGAAATTTGTCACCTATAACCTTCTTTAAGCACGAAACATGGAAAACTGGATGCACTCGTGAAGAAGCTGGAAGCTCCAATTTGTATGCCATAGTAACAATATTTAGAAACACCTTGTAAGGACCATAGTAATTTCGCAATAATTTATTATCCTTATTATCTTGCTTGAGGGACATTTGTTTGTATGGTTGTAGCTGTAAAACTACCTAGTCTCCTACATCAAAACTTCTCTCACTGCGATGTTGATATGCCTGTTGTTTCATTTTATTTTGTGCCAAATTTAGGTTATCCTTTAAGAGTTTGAGAACTTCTTATTGATGCTCGATGTGATCTTCCACTGCTTGAGAATTTTCTCTTAAAGATGATGTGATGGATTGTGGATGATATCCATAAAGTGCCATAAATGGGGTCATTTTTGTTGCACTATGGAAGGAAGTGTTATACCACCATTTAGCGAGAGGTAACCACTTGACCCATTGTGTTTGCTTATCAGATACAAAAAAATGAAGATATCCTTCCAAACATTTATTCACTATCTCAGTTTGACCATCAGATTAAGGATGATAAGATGAGCTATGAGCTAGTTGAGTACCCAAACAAGAAAATAAATCCGTCCAAAAATTTCTAGTAAAAATGGAATATCTATCACTTACAATAATCTTTGGGTTTCCACGTAGCTTTTGAATTGTTTCCATAAATGCAGTAGCAACTGCACTTGCTTTAAATGGATGAGATAATGCACAAAAGTGTGCATACTTGGTAAGTCTATCAACTACCACCATGATGATACTCTTTCCTTTGGACTTAGGTAACCCTGTGATAAAATCCATTGAAATCTCCTCCCAACGTTGACTTGGAATGGATATAGGTTGTAGAAGACCCGGGGTCTTAATTGTTCCAACTTTATTTTGCTAGAAAAATAGACATTTCGCCACAAAGTTTTGAATATCAGATTTAAGGTCAGCTCAAAAAAATTATTTCTTCACCCTATGGTAAGTTTTTAAAAATCCTGAGTGTCCTCCTAAAGGAGAAGTGTGCAATTCCAAAAGAATATTTTGTTTTAGTTCAGAATTATTACAAATATATAAGTGATCTTTGTACCATAAGGAATCATTTTTCCAACTAAATGTATCAAATGTACTAGGATCTTGTTGCAAATTTTGAATAAGTAACCACACTTCTTCATCCTTATTCCATTCATCCCTTGCTTCGATTATCTAATCTGGTTGGATAATAGAAATGGCACAAAGAAATGCTTCCACCTCTTCATCCTTTCTTGAGAGTGCATCTGCGACAACATTTAGCTTCCCTTTTTTGTAGATGATTTCAAAGTCATAACCCAACAACTTTGTGACCCATTTTTGTTGCTCTTTTGAAGATAGTCTTTGTTCCAAAAAGTGTTTAAGACTATCATTATCATTTTTTACCTTGAACTGTCTTCCCATTAGGTAAGGTCGCCATTTCTTTAGTGGATGTAGTATTGCCAACATTTCCTTCTCATAAATAGCTTTTTGTAAATACTTTCCTTTGATTGGACGACTTTCAAAAGCAATGGGTCTTTCTTCTTGCATTAAAACAACACCAAATCAATTTCCTTAGGCATCACATTCCAAAATAAAGGTTTTTGTGAAGTCTAGCGTAGCTAAGATAGGTGCTAGGCACATTGCCTCTTTAGGATGTTCAAATGCCTTAGTTGCTTCAGGAGTCCATGAATATGCATCTTTATTCAATAATTTTGTTAGAGGTGCTGCTATTCTCACATAATTCTTAACAAACTTGCGATAATACCATGTTAACCCGAGAAATCCTTGCAACTTTTTAATGCTTGTCGGGACTTTCCATTCCTTAATGGATTTAATTTTGTTAGGGTCTACCTTAACACCCTCATGAGATACAATATGACCTAGATATTCCACCTCTTGTACTCCAAAGAAACATTTGGATGTTTTTGCATATAATTGTTTCTCCTCCAATAGTTTGAGCACCTTGTCAACATGTTAAACATGATCCTTCCAAGACCTGTTGTAGATTAGTATATCATCAAAAAATACTAGCAAAAATTTTCTAAGGAAGGGTTTGAAAATGGAATTCATCAACCCTTGAAATGTAGAAGGTGCATTGGTAAGGCCAAAAGGCATGACCAAAAATTCATAATGACCCTAATGATTTCGAAATGCTGTTTTTGGATTATCTTCAGTCTTCTTTCTAATTTGATGATATCCTTAACGAAGATCCAACTTGGTAAAATAAATTTCTCCATGTAATTCATCCAATAATTCATCAATCACAGGAATGGGAAATTTATCTTTAATGGTGAGCTTATTGAGCTCCCTATAATCCGGACACATTCGCCATGATCCATCCTTCTTGTGTACCAATACTACAGGAGCAGAGAAAGAACTCTGACTAGGTTGAATTATACCCGCCTCTAACATTTCTGCAATCATACGTTCAATTTCGCTCTTTTGGAAGTAAGGATATCTATAAGGCCTGATGTTTGGAGGAACACTTATTGGAATCAAATGAATAGCATGATCATGATCACGAATAGGTGGGAGTCCTTTGGGAGTTTCAAACACCTTGGAATGATTGTCCAAGACTTGTTGGAGATCTGCAGAAATAGATGATTTTGATGTTAGAACTTCTAGTGAGCATAATTGTGCAATTACGCCTCGCTGTTCTTTCTTTAGAAGCTTTGTCATGACATTAGAGCTTATTATCCTTCCTGGCTTCCCCACAATACCCCGTAATTCGACTTCCTTTCCTTCTGAAAAAAATTTCAAGAAAAGTTCTTGAAAATTAAAAGATACCATCCCCAAAGATTGTAACCATTGTACTCCTAGTACAACATCAGCACCTCCCATAGGAATGGAAAGCATTGGACTAGTCAATACATATTCCCCCATGGTTAGCTTGATATTATGGCATTTTCCAGAGCAATTTATAGTTCCTCCATTTGCAACCATCACTTGAAATTTTGGTGTTGGGTATAGGAAACAATTCAATTCCTTGGCTACCTTACAATGAATAAAATTATGGGTGCTACCTGAATCAATCAACACTATTACCCTTTTCTTCTTGATATGTCCTTCTATCTTTAGAGTTTGAGGAGTGGTAATTCCTGCCAGTGCATTACACGATATGGTCGGATTCATTTCTTCCTCTTCTAGGGCTGGTTCCTGGTGTATATCCTCTTCTTGTTCATTTTCATCTTCCTCTTCACAATCTATGTAAAATAATTTCTTCTCAACACACTTATGACCTTTAGTGTATTTGCTATCACAACTATAGCAAAGCCCTTTTTCTTTTTTTTCTTCCAATTTTTGTGGTGTCAACCTTGTAGGTTGTGGAAATCTAGGCCTAGCCACATTTCCTTCTTTATAGAATTGAGTGGTAGGCTTCCTTGTCCCCATAATTTTACATTCAACTTTTCTTGCCAACCTGAATGCCTTCTCCAATGAATCAGGTTCCAAAACACGAACTTCATGTTGGATGTTATCCTTTAGAGTACCTATGAAGAGATCAATCCTGTGTTCCTCTGGAATATCAGTTACCCTTATATTCAATTTTGGAAGTCCTCAATGTGCTGCCCCACTAAACCCTTTTGTTTGAGATTTATCAATTGGCTAAAGAAGGTGTTGCTCTTTGTATCCTCATAATGTGCTATCATTTCCTCCGTGAAAATTGACCAAGTGACAATTTTTTTACGGGAGCAAAGCCATCGATACCATACAAATGTATTTTGTTCTAAATGTAAAGTTGCAATGCGTACCTTTTGTGTGTTTTGCACGTTATGGAGATCAAAATATTGCTCTGTTAAGGTATGGTCCATGTTGGTTGTGTTATCCTTGGCATCAAACTTCCTCATATCCTTCTTTGGAATATGGTGGTTCTTCCATCCAACATTAGAGTTTATAAAATCATGATTAACATTTATTTTTTTCTCATCATGAGTTTCCTCTACTATCTTTTCGCCAGTAGGAAAAATTTCCTGTATCAACTTTGTCAAACCTTCCATGTCTACTTTTAAATCATTCTTCATGTTTTCCATGTTATCTTTCATGTAATCCATCTTAGCTTTCATGCCATACATCTTAGCTTCCATGTATTTCTTCAAACCATCCATCTTAGCTTCCATGCTTTTCTTCAAAACTTCCATTTCATTTTTTGTTGCTCTTTCTGAGAGCGAAATTTGGTGAACTTGCTCTTGTAATTTTGACATGTCATGTTGCAGTTCTTCATCTTCATGAATCATAGTAGAGCCTTATAAAGGTTTAATGGGTTTTGAATTATTTTTAGGGGGAATTTTAGAACCCAACACTGATATCTATTCTACAATATGCCCTTGGAATCAGTCTAAATTGTTTTTTCCCACAAGACTTATGCAATTCGAAGAAAAACAATGCACACCTTTTTCTTGTTTTTAAGGAGCTCGATAATTAAACCGAATTATCTCTCGTAGAATTGTGAATCTTCAATATCTCAAATTCAGCCCTATACTAGCCCTCTCAATTTTCTTTTTCAAATGATACAGGTCCGACCTGATTTGTATTCTTCAAGGCAAAGTTATGCCCAATCTCCCACAATGACCTAATTATGGACTGGTTCAGTAGAGAGAACTTGTAAGACATGCCACATGTCATTGTTTCCTCATTTTGCTCTGAAATTGATACACAGGAACTATAGTTAGTTTACTTGCATCCTTGTTTTACAAAATTCCAATCTGACACTCAGAGAGAGAGTTATGACGATTTTCCCACAGTGACCTATTTGAGATGAAATTCAGGAGCCTGAAAAAACCCTAACTTCCACATATGACATCTCTGAAAATATTGCAAACCAAGATATAAAATTTGTACAAGAAGTTCCAGAGGATTTCGGCTTCACTCTGTAAAAATTTCAGCTTTTGAACCTGCAAAGGAAAAAAAATTATAGTGCAAATGCCATGATGACCTATTTAGGTGAAATTCAGGAGCCTAAAAAACTCCTGACTTCCACATATCATATCTTCAAAAATATTTCGAACCAAGATCTGAAATTTTTACATTAATGCTCCTTAATATTGCAGCTTTCTCTTGTAAAAATTTTAGCTTCTGAAACTTCGTAGAAAAAAAGTTATAGCTAAAATTCCATGATGACCTGTTTGGAGCAGCGAAACCCTAGAATCCAAAGCTCTGATACCAAATGTTGTGTAACCAGCTCCAAAAATAGAAGAAAAGAGATATCAACGCCTTAGAAATAAGCCACTTCGAGGGGGAAACCTCCAATACATTACATAAATGAACAATTCTTGGATGATACAATTTACATAACCTCCTTTCTATATATAGGAGTCCATGGGGCCATAATGTAATCCTAGTGGGCCACAATGTAATCCTAGCCGACCTAACAATAATAATTTAAGGGCACAATAATAACAAAATGGGGGTTACAAGGGTACAATAATAACAATAAGGGGGTTACACTAACAACAAGAAGGGACTATACTAGTAATATAGGGAGCTAACATACTTTGTGCTGTCATATTAAGGAGCTCAAGGATAAACACTCAATTGAAGCATTCCTATATGGGTTAATGACGATTCAAATTATAATCATGAACACCAAGAACTACTTCTCTTCCAATTCCAATTGATGTTCATTTCTTATTAGATAATTATTTCTTCTAAAAGTTAAATAGTGTTAACTATTATAGCATAATTTATCACCTCTATATACTTGACGATCTATATATTGGCCTTGGGCAGCCCTTTCCTTTCAGACTTGGCCCTTTACATAAAAAACATTATTTTGAATTCCATACACGACTCTGCCCTCTCACAAGCGCGTGCACACACGTGTCCAATAATACCTAACCCGCATATATAATTTAAAATATGACAAAAATATAAAATTACCTATTTTCTGCATGAGGTTTACGGGTTAAATCGGGAGCCCACCTATAGGAGCCCGTGGCCAAACTCTTTCCCAACTGAAAAAATTGTTTTGAGGAAGTATAAATACACCTCATGGGAAGGCCTAAAGGGGAGAGAGAGATAGGTATTAATACTATAGCATGTTAGTCCCATATCAAGTCTGATCATCCTTGTGCCTCTTGCGCTTCCCAAGTTGTGGAAACCCTTGTTTCCCTCTTTGAGTTGTTCACCTCTCTTATGTGACATCCTTGTGTACCTTTATGGAAGAATATTGTTGAGGCTTGGGCTAGACGAATCCAGAGGACGGTTTTGCTTGGAGCCGTGGTTGAACCAGGTGGTACTCCTCCACATATTTTACATACATCAATAAGGAAGATTTTTTTCGTTCCTGATGTCGTGATATTTAATGCTTTTATACATGTTAATGATCTTGTTATTAGTTGATTTCATGTTATTTCTTATAAGCTTATATGATCTAACCACTAACATATAAAACATGGTTTATATTATTACTAGTCTATGTGCTTTTCTTGAATGAGTTGCAGGTCTTGAAGCATGTGGAGAAGCAGAGGATTTGAACCCTAAGGGAAAGAAATCAAACGTAAGACCTACGGGTAAGTTCACTTCTCCCAATTTTACTAGTTTAAGCATTAGGACCATTAGTTTGTTTGTTTCTTGTTGTTGTATGCCTCTTTCTCTATTAGGGTCCTCAACCCAGACCCTAGGGTAATTCATTCCGTAATAATATTGGTGAGTCTGTTGGGGATTACATCCGTGTAATTCCTAGTTTGGGTTGTTTCTCTCTAGATTTGGGTTATTTGATTGGTCTGATCACATTTCCAGTCTTTTTGATTCTTTATCCATCTAGACAAAAGTCCTGATCTTTTGGATCAGTCTTGGATTTTTTAATTTTTTCTTTACTGCTCTTTTTATATGCGTTTTTTATTTTACACGGGCATTTTTATATGCATTTTGGTCCAAAGAAACATGCGTATACACAGGTTTCCTTGTACACAGTCGTGTATGCACGCTGGTTATTCAATGCCAAGTTGCGTATGACCAGTTTTAAATGAAATTTTGATTTTTGGGATCCTGTAACATCTTTTTGCCTGTTCTTGGCCACTATTGTTGAATCTTTGATATGTCTGTGAAGTGTTTTTGTCTGTTGTGTATCAATTTCTCTCTTTCTTGATTGAAAACCTAGTCGACCCAGGGTTTACCTTGCGTTGTGAAGTTTCAATTTCGGGTTTTTCACCAGGGCTTCTTTCTAAAGTTCTCGATTTTTATGACATTCCAGGACAGTGAGTTAGTGTCAGTTTTCTCATGTTTTTACCTTTTTATTGCTTCACTTTTTTTTTTTTCCTTCATTGATTTTCTTAGTTTTCTTGGTTTCTTGAGAAGATATTTTCTCGCAAATCTTGAATTGTCTTCTTGGTTTTCTTGAAGTTTATTTGATCGTAGGAGTTTTATACTGTTGTTCAGGTCATTTGCTTGAGTTAGTTATCTCGTTCCATTTGTTAATTCCTATCATGAAAGTGACATTGTTGGCTTAAGGAATTTGAGGTCTCTATTTGCTCAACCTGGTGATTTAAGTTTTTGGTAGTTTTTTCTTTCTCAAAGGGATTTTGTTGCTTCCTTAAAAATAAAAAGACTCAAAAAACATTGTTGTTTCCCTTTGATTTTTCTTTTGGTTTTGTTTTATGGTTTTTCATTGTTTTTGGAGCAAGTGCGAAGTTTTTATCGTTCGGATTTCTTGGTGTTGAGAGAAGTTCTTGGTTGAATTTGTCTCTTCTTGTATCAAGTTGTGTTGGCATTTTTGTTGAGGGAAATTCTTGTTTTGGACTTGTCATTGCTTTTGTGTCAAGGGTTCAAACCTCTCTGTTTAGAAACTCATTTTCTTGTTCGTTTAGATTAGTTCTAGAATCGTGCATTTGGCATTGGTAGTTTTTCATTAGAGTAGTTCCATTGTTAAGATTTTTTAGTCTTTTGATAGATTTTGAGTGTGTGAGCATGTATCTTGAAAAGAAAATAAGATTTCATCGAACCTTTGAGCATGCTTTCATTAGTTTTTTGTATAACCTATGTAGAAATCCCTTTTCATCGAAGAAAAAGTTGCATTTGCATGTAGCAGGTTTCTATTGATTTCTCTTTGCATCCAAAACATCACAAGTTTCATCTCCGTTTTACCCATAAATTAAAAGAATAACCCTTAAAATCAAGCGCATAATTTAAAATGAGCTTGAATCTTTTTGAATTGTCAATAATATACATCAACTAGTCTAGGTCATTAGGGCCTTGGAATAGGTGTGTGGAGAGTTAACTGTCCAAGGCCACTCAAAATTTGAAACTTAGAAGTTGATTAATGAGTGAAACCAAGCCTCATTAATTTTTATGGAAAATCTCTCCTCTAGAGAGTCAAGCATGAGGGTGAGTGAAAGTAGAGAAGAGAGATACCCCCTCTCCTATTTGTCAGATTGTAACCAAAGATCGTTTTGCCCGACTGCCGATATGAACTAGTGACCTTAGTTTCTATTCCTAGGTATCACATAGGTGACTGCAGGGGGGAATACCCGTGGTACCTGAGGTAGATGTTGCATCACATTCATTAGTACTTCTGGAGGGTGCCCTTGTGAAGCTTGGGTGCTTGCACCGGAAAATGATTTTTTCTAGAGGTCAACGTAACTGTTTATGTTATCTTTGCTAGTAGGCCTGGGCCGTAATTACCCCAGACTATTTTCGGAAGGTCCTTATTTTTTATTTCTTGTATTTTGGTGTCTAGCCCTAATCACCCAGAGCAAAAATACCTGAGAGATGCTTGATTCATGGATCTTTAGGGACATTTTTAGAGAGTGCTATTTTCTCCTAGAATGCTATAATTTGTAATTTTTTGAGTATGTATAAGTTCTCATAATAATTAAAAGTGGCTGATCGATCAGTTCGTCGATCTAGGAGGCTTCGTGGGATGTCTCCTGTGAGTGATGAGCCTTCTTCTAGAAGGCGTAGGAGCAATTCTACTGGTGATTTCTAATCAGTAGAAACAAACACATTGAAGAGTGATCCTCCATTTGGGGCTATAATTTCTGAAGGTGAACCTAGTGTTAGTCGTGATTTAGAGAGGAGTACTCCACTCCTTCCTAGGATCCTTTTTCCAGCAGAAGAAGTTGAGGTTGAAGAAGTTTCCCGTTGTTCCTTCCTCTCATATTCCCCTAGTTTTCCTGGATGTTTTATTATATGTTGGGCCCTTCTCATAAGTCGCTAGCCCTTATATTCCTCCTTATTTTATTTTGATGGCCATTTTTTGGAACACAACTTCTGAATATGATCGATTATGAGTTCTTCGAGTGTACATACTCCTCTTCTTTATGCAAGGAGGACGACTCATTGCTTTATTGCTATATCGACCATCACTCCTAGTGTTGAGATTCAACAAGAAATTCAAAAGACCCACACTTAGTGCATAAAGCACCTAGTGCATCGAGAACCTAGCGCTTAAGCACCCAAACTAGGGTGGGGCCCACAGTGCTATTTTTGGGTGCATGTCTATTTTGGTTATCCATTAATTAAGATGGAAATTAAACTGTAATCTATTCTCAATGTGGACTTGAATTAGTTAACTGAAAGTGATAAATTCAGTTAGCTAGTGGATTTTGAGTTGGAGTTAGTTGATGAGGCATGCAGAGTAATTCTAGTTGTAACAGAGTTTGAAGTGTAGTGGTGCATTAGTTAATGCAAGTTGTAGACAACTTAACTTACTTAAGTGAGTTAAAATCAGTTGTGCTAGTTGTAACTGAAGATACACTAGTGATAGATGTAGTGAGTTAAATATTAATTAATTCATAATCAGTGATCTCACATGCAACTTAGGGTTTACTATTATTAGCTGCATGCATGTCAAATCTAGTGGAGACCCAGTTGAGTTCTAGGTGAAAGGGAATTTTACTATTAGTTGTAGGATTATTGGGTTGCACACATGTAACCAAACACTCATTGGAGTGCCCATGATACTTGCACAGTCAAGGTAGGAAAGAATTCCTATCTTTTAGGGATCTTTGCCAGCAGGGATTGCACAAGCAAGGCAGGTTGTCTGGAGGCTGAGAATTGGCTATGTGTTGGTTAGTTTTGCATATGACAGTGTGAGACAATTAGCTAAGTACTGGAGAGCTCTTGTGAGAATAGTTTTTTATGTAATTGTTTCATAATCCATGTTGAATATATAATAGAATATAGTGGGGTTTTTAGATGTAAGATTTCCCTAGGAAATTATCTGTGTTGTGTGTGATTGATCTTTCTTTGTGTTCATGTGATTAGCTATTGTGTTTTTAATTCCACAAAAGATTTGTAAAATAAATTTAGAATTTAACTTTAGTACATTGTTAGATCAGGTGAATCCAAGATATACATGAATTTTGTATATTTTCTATATGGTATCAGAGCACAGGATATTGCAGAAGTGAAGCAAGAGCTGATTTTGTGACTGGACAGAATTCTAATTTGCATAAATACTTTATTGGTGCTACAGCTGATTCAAGATCGAAATGGATTTAAATGGATTGAGGTTAGAGTATGCACTCGAGGTCAGCTCAAACTACATTTCTTGGAAGGACAGGATGGAGGTAGTACTCGAATATAATGGCTTGAAAGAATTCACTGACAAAGATGTTCCTAAACCTG
>JAXQQM020069607.1:0-11197 GCA_034641835.2 Pinus albicaulis
AAGTTTAAAAAATTGGTGAATCTCACTAGTCCCTAATATGCAAACTATAAAATATGTATTGATCTATTTGTAGATTTATTCAAATTTATAATGATATTATATATATTGTCTATATAATGTTGGAGATTTTTAACGTACAATAATTTTATATTGTAAAATTTGGGCGAATCATTTTTATAAAAAAATGGAAATTGGCGAATCTTGTTTTTGGAAAAAACATGGAAAATTAGCCCACATACGAATATTAGCCCCTAAAATTTTCCATTTCGAAGACATCTGTGAAGCATCCCTAGCGGTAGCTAAACAACGGTGGATGGCCTCCACAAATAATGTGAAGAATAGGGAGCCATTCAATTACAGGAACTTCAAGGCTCCTGCCTCCATATTTCGTTTATAGAGCAGCTTAGTCTACAACATGGGGCCTGCCTGGCTGGGTTGCAGATACCAAAATTCCCTCCTCTGGCTTCCTCGTGAGGAGTATAATCATGACTACGAGTTGCCAGAAGGAGTCATAGGTGCTGCCTTTGCACTCATAAAAAAAGGAGAGGCTTCAGAGCACACAATGAGAAGGCATGCCTCATCTATTCTTTAACACGGTTACATCTTAATCATTTGTTTGCATGAGGACATGTAACAAGGTAAGCAGGGGAGTATGATGGGCCTAGATTAAGGTATGGTTCTCACCCTTTAAATACTTCAAATTATATTGTAATTTCAAGAAAATTCCTCTTCACATTAACAATAAGGAATAAAAAATCATGAAAACGGGAATAATCAGACTAATGATAAAAAGGACAGTTTATAATAAGAAATTGACTCTTTTTGTCTTTACCTGTAGGAAATTAGGAACGCCTGAACCAATAGCTAATGGAAGCCAATCAATGGACGTAAGCACAAGAAGTCCTAAAGTAGTCTCAATGGCCGATAGAAGGTGAATAAGCAGATTTGAGTCTAAGAACTCAAACGACATCCACGTGTAGTGGGCTATTGTTTGAGATACGTTCTTGAAACTCCCGAAGATGGCCTTTGAAAGGGAAAAGAACAGAATAGGAGAGTAATCCTGTAATAGATAAATCCAGAATAGTTTGTCTAATTATATTTTTTATTATTCCTGGATGTAACAAAGAGTTTTGAATAACCATCTTTTGAATTTTTCTCAGTGTTGAGGCTTTTGTAGGTCTGGGTCCAACCTCCAGGAGCTCCACGCACATTTTCATGTTCTGAATAGTTACATAATCGATACCTATGAACTTGGTGCAGTTGTAACACATACTTCCATTTAATATAATTACAACTTTCTTTCTTTAAAGAATCATTGGCAATTGCGTTCTTAGAGTAAGAAAAGTGCAATCCTATTTATGATAATGCTTTGTTAATTTTGGTTCTTCTGCTATCATGACAATTGAATTCCAGGCTATAGGAAGACTGATTTCAATGTTCTTTGTCTCCATGCATTGTGTTCTCCTTCTAGCATAGTAAAGAAATTAACCAATTGATTAGTGTTGCTTAATTAAGTCTTACAAAGAATTCTATTGCAAAATTACTTAATTATAGCTATGTGAGTTATTTGACCCGTTTCGATTATATTTCTATTCATTACTGCTAGCTTAGTTCTATTGTTGTTTCATTATTGCACATCTAGTCGTATTGTTCAGTTATATTGTTGTTTCATTAGTGCACAGCTATTCATATTGCTCAGTTATACTGATGTTTCATTATTGCACATCTAGTCATAATCTAGTTATACTGCTAGCCATATAGTTGCTTCATTACTGCCTAGATCACTAGGTCGTTGATTCAATTCAATTCCATTTCTAAAAAAACTTAGTTATACTACTGTTCTTCTTAATTTCATTACTATCATTTCAATTCTTGCTTGATTTATTTAGATCGTTGTTCAGTTTAATTAAGCTGTTGTTTTGTTCCAGTAGAGAAACACCAAATCCCATTACTCAACTTTAGGCTAAAGATCTATCTAAGACACCTTCTCTAAGATCAATAAGCTCCAGTAGTTAGTAATTCCTTCTCTACATTGACAAAGAGCATCCGTAGACCAGTTAACTCGCATATACTGTGCTGACACTCTTGAGATAAAAATACTTACCCCGGGTTGATAATTAAATGAAGGAACACTAGAGTTGTCACAAAAAGTCACCTCTATCCCACCCAACATTGGTTATAGTTGGATCTAGTATTTACGTTTCTTGTAGCTTGTCTCCCATTTGTAACCAATACCAATTTCATTAGTGGAGATCTCTAAGACTTAGAATCTCATCCAGTTTGATTGATCATTTAATAAAATTTAGATTTTGTTTGATTGTTGAGCCTAAGCCCTTTTTAATTATTTTCTAATAGAGACAATTTATTCTTCTAGTTTCTCACATTCCTTCCACTTCTCTTTCAATAGTTCTTAATGAGTGTTTTCCATATTCTTGGCTTCCTCTAGATCCACCTTCTGAAGAAGAATTGGTGAGTCCTCAATTTCATCTTCTTCTTTTTTCATATTTCATCAACAACTCTTTCTAATTCTGGTTCTTTTCCTTGGCCCTTTGTATTTCTTCTAAGGAATTAAGAAGTTATTCTTTTAAATATACTAAAATTTCTTCTTAATATAAGTCATAATCATCTTGTCATTCATCTTGGGTTTTTTGGGCCATGAGCATGAATCATTCATTATTTATTCATTAGAAGGTTGTTCATCATCATCCTTTGAGGACTTCTCTTCCTCTTGGGTATAAAATATCTTCTTCTTGAATTTCTTCTCCTTCTTGACTCTCATATACTTATTCTTTTCTTTATTATCATATCCATTACTTTCTTTCTTATGTCGTCATTTTGATTCATAGTGAAATAATTTTCCACAATTGAAATATTTGAAAGGAAACTTTCCTTTGCATTTGAAAAACCCTCTCTTCAATATTCTAATAAACATGTCTTCTTCTTCATCAAATGAATAACTTGAGTCTTCTCAATATTATTAGATCTTATTATTAGCTTTGAAGGCTTCTTCCTCTAACGTAGATCTACCTTCTGAAGTTATAATTTCATTAGTATTTAATGCTGCACATATTTTATTTACTGTTAGTTTGTTTAGATTTTACATCTCCCCAGTAGTTGTTACTTTGGCATTGAAGTTTGAAGAAAGAGATCTCAACAGATTTTGAACCATAAAGAAATAATCTACAGGTTCATCAAAAACTGTTATGGTGTTAACTATTTCATCCATGAAAATAAATAATTTGGCCATGTCCTCATCCTCATTCATCCTTACTGATTCAAATTACATTATATAAACTTGGAAGTTATCCTTCTTTATCTTTCTATCACCTTCATAGAAATTCATCATATTGTCCCACATCTCATTGATTGTGTAGTAGTGGATGAATTTATCAAATTTAGATTCAATAAATCTAATTAGGACTACATTCATTACTTTATATTTATGGGAAAAATCTAGCTTATCATCTCTACCAGCCAATACATCTAGCTTTTTATATCCATTCAACACCACATCCTAGACACCTACATAAAGTGACATTCTGTGAGTTCTCATTTTAACCTTCCAAAACACATAATTCATTCTAGTGAATATAGGATATTCGTTGGTGAAGTTTTCATCGTGTTTGGCCATGTCTCAGATTACCTTACATTTGTTAGACGACCGTAGAGGGCATTTATTGTGGTACAAATTGTTGAAAACTAGGAAAATACTAAGATGGCGGGGGGTGAATAAAAATTTTGTAACTTTTAAGAATTCTTTAGCCAGTTATACACATTCAAAAATACAATAATGCACCATCATACAAATCTTGAACATAATATGTTTACGTGGAAACCCTTATGCGAAAAAACCATAAATTTGTTATGATAATAAGGTAAATGAAAATAACAACTTCAATTTCCATCACAGTATGTAGGAACCAACCCCTCGGAGGTGCCAACTCCATTCTCTTTGAAAGAACACAATTGTTGGAAGCACCAAATCCCTGATCTTTACAAGCACCAACTTAAAGGAGACTCCAATACCATGATATGAAACAAAATACTTGATCTTCCTATCAGATTCCTTTTTCATACATTTTCTAACTCACATCTATGGCTCTTTAATTAAAATATCACAGTGAAAAAAATGTTAATTCTTATATATAATTATCTTTTTTTATCTTTAATCTATAATAACCTTTCTTCCTCTAATTCTCTAATTCAAATGAAGTTCCACTCTATCTCATCTTCTACCACACTAATTTCCTTATTGATACAACTCCTTTTCATTAATTAAATTATTAAAACGTCATATATACAAT
Organism: Pinus albicaulis; assembly: GCA_034641835.2. NCBI lineage: Eukaryota > Viridiplantae > Streptophyta > Pinopsida > Pinales > Pinaceae > Pinus > Pinus albicaulis. The sequence continues at coordinate 4,305 of JAXQQM020069607.1, forward strand.
TTTTAAATGCATAGTATCTCCGGAGTTCAACTGATCTTCACATACATCACTTATCTTCAACTCTATCACATATTTGTTAGTCTTCTTTCTGCAAATTAGCTTCTTTCTATCCATAGTAGATTATAATATTCGATCTATATGGGAATAACCCTTATAATATTATTTTTTCTTCTATTTATAGATATAATAGTTAGATTTGTCCCAAACAGAATTTAATTGCTTCATAATTTTAACTGATATTTGGCACCTGACACCACTAGATTTCCGATCTCAACCCTTTACTTTGAAGTTCCATGCCACATTTAATAGAGATTCAGAGTTGAGGGCTTAGGCATAGTAGGATATAAGCCATTGAACTATGTAATATAGCATTTATACATTATAATAAACTTTCTCCACAATCTGGTCATCCAAACCTTCTTTAGCCCATGTTTGATAACATGCTCCTGGATCTGGTTTAGGTATGAATGTCCTTGTATCTAAATAAATATGTGGATCGAGGATCTACTCCCTAGCTCTTCATATCAACATTTTCATAACCACTGGGTTGGATGGATGGATAAAACATTTTCTTTGACTTAGGGTCCACCTTACGTCGAGATCTATGCTAATTCCTTGATCTAAGGATCCCTCATCTACCCTATTCAACATATATGAAACCACTTTCATTGGTCAACCCTTGGATGCTCATATGTTTATGATTTTGGTACCTATACTAATTATTGTATCTAACATCTAGGAATATGATGATTTTCATTAGTATGTGCACCTTTAGAACATTGGGTGCTCATGCCTCTAGTCTAAAAAGCACAATAAAAACATTCAAATTATTTCACATTTTGAAGCATTGCAAAACATATTCGTACCAAAAATCCTGAGGTATCCCACATCATCATTTTTCCACTTATCACGCCACATCATCACCACATCACTCTCTGTCACCTATCATGCCATGTCATTTCCATGTCTTTTTCATGTGTCATTTTAAAAATGTCCAAAAGTGGATGTCATGTGTCACCACCTCAAGATACCATGTCATCAATCTCTTCACTATTTACCATGTCACCTTGCCATGTCAACAAAGGGACACATGTCCTCACCTCATGGTGTCATATCATTAACGTACCACTTATCTCTACCATTTGCACCACATTGATACCACGTCATATGGGGTTCATCTTCTATTTGGTAGTGGGAAGCTTTATTGAGCATTACATGTTACAGTTATGGAGTCGTGGATGCATAGGTAAGCATTAAATTATTGATTAATTTAGCATCTAACCATTTGTCTTATCATTTGAATAATAAAAACTTGCATATCCCAGACACCAGATGACTAGCTTATTTATAGTACAGAGGAACCTTGTCTAATATGGAATCATGCATCGACTCCATTATTTTAAACATAGAATTCCCTTTATTCGTGTGGATTATACAGAGTTCCATATATAACTGGAAATATCTGTAATAGGGCTATGTAACCAAACAATTTCATACTCTTGTAAACATATTACTAGTAGAAAATAGTACTTTGAAGATAGGATACTAGGCTACACATCCAACAAAACAATTAAACTAGACTACCAAAACTCAATAAGAAACCGAGAGTGATTTCATAAGATTAACATATTTCTAATAGAATCAACAAGGTCCTATATAAATTGGAATCAATGACAACATTTGCTAACATACTCTAATTGGAAGTAAAGAAACAAAATTACTTACTAATAAGAGTAATCCAAGGATATGTGTAATTTACACAGTCATTAATAAAAATTAAAATATTTAAATATGTAAGAGTAAATAATATTGACTTGTATTTAAAAATGTATTAATAATATGGACATGTATTTAAAAATATATTAATAAGAAAAAAAATGCTTTAATATGTACAATGTATTCCATGAATAAAAGATTTTAATATCCATGTTAGGTAAAATATTTTATTGTTAATTATGTATATATATGGTTTAAGCCACGAGGGTTAGCTTAGTTGGCAGAGACGTTAAATAACCCTTGATATGGAGATGCCATGAGTTCAATTGTATCAATTCTCTTGGGGTTAGGTTTCGTGGTTGAGCAGATAAGAGGTGATCCTTTCAACGGTATATCTTCTTGGTACAATTTATTCTGTGGACGTAGTGATCACCAATCTTCTAGGACCATGAACCACATAATATATATATATATATATATATATATATATATATATATATATATATATATATATATATATATATATATATATATATATATATATATATATATATATATATATAGATAATTAATTTGAAAAAATAAATAAATTGTGTGTATATCTATAAAAGATTTGAAAAATTAAATTATTATGGTTAAAACTTTTTAAGTAGTCTAACTATTTTACGTTTTCGCCATTTTTTCACGGTCCATTTTCAATCCAAAAAATATTTTTTGAAAGTTCATCTAGATTTTTTGTTGTAATTGCATGTTTAAGCTACTATATTCTATGAAATCATATTTTCAAGGCACTGAGACCATTGATGGACTCAAAAATGCAATTTAGGATGGATCTATACTAGTTTTATTTAACAAATTTTATTTAAACAAACAATGTTATGAACACATATTGGTATTATTAACCTGATAATTCTATTTCCCCAATTATAAATAATCTTCCTAAGATTTAACTTATTAATCATTTGGTCTGAGGATTTTATCCTTTTGAATAAAATATATAACCTCTTGCAATATACCCATTTTCATCTCCATCACAGGATCTATATTATGTCTATGATTCAATGAGCTATAATGGTAAGTTGTTATTTGACCTAACTGAAATATGTTTACTATATGATGTTACTTAAATATTATTTAAATTGTTATTATGAATCCCTACCATATCACTAAGATCTATTTAATAAAGTATCTATGAGAAGAAACGGTAATGCTTGCTTAAAGGGTACATTCCCAAAAATAGGGACTTCTTATTGTTTTAGAGATGTGAGTGTTATAATGTTATTGAAACCCTAATCTCTTGAATTGTGGAGTTCTCGGAGCTTTGGTCATCTCTACATTTTCCAAATTATATCATGAGGAAGGGAATGGTGCCCGCACATGTTCAAACGAATATCAATGATTTAAATTATGAAACAATTTCTAAGGTAAAGTTTTGTTCATAAAAAGGCACATTAGGACTAAACATAAATCAATAACTATTAAGGTTGATATGAATAAATAATATATCCCACGTTTGAATGAATATCAAATATTAAAAAAATAACTTTCTAATTTAATGTTTTGTTGATATAAAGAGACACTATTATTATTAAGATTAAATATCAATCATTATTTACTATGGTTAATATGAATAATGATATACAACTAGTTTGATCATTAGTTTAACTTTTTATTAAAAGTGATGTCTCTTTACATTCATTCACACAAAATATTGAAGGCTACGTAAATTCTAGTGAGGTAATTTAAGTAGACTTTTTTTATGATGGCTCAAAACAACAATATACATTATTTTTATGTAATTTGTTAAGATTTTATAAATGAATAAAAGGATATTTTTCCCGCCAAAAAATGGTTTGAATAGGATTCCTATCACTTTATACTATTGTGACACGATTGGAATAATAGTTGCTACAAAGTAGGAATAATAGTTGCTACAAAGTAGTGTATTATAAAGGTATATCACATATCACTATTTATGTGTAAACTCACAAATACAATGTGTTTCAAGTTACACTAGGCGTATTATTCGAATTTTGACTATTTCATAATAGTATTCATAGTGATGACAAACGAGTGTCGAATGTAAATATTGAAATATGAACATGTAAGATTACAATGATAAATATTCATATAAGAAAGTCTTAATATAATATGTATATAAAATATAACATCAATAAAATTAATAGTTGTAATATTTATCTAACAAAGGAAATATTGATCATAGATATTAGTACAATGTAAAAAATTATTTAAATTTTTTTACATAATGTATTTGTGTAACAAGATATTATTCTATAGCTACATACTAAAGATATTTGTGAAACGTTGAAAGGATCAAATTATGTACAACTTTTTCTGTTTGTTACCAAATAAATATACATAAATTATGGATGTCAGGTCTCTATATTACTAGTATAGCTCCTTATTGTTGTTAGTGTAATCCCCTTATTGTTATTGTTGTACCCCTGTAACCCCAATATTGTTCTTATTATGCCCTTACATTATTATTGTTAGGTCGGCTAGGATTATATTCTGATTCCATGGACTCCTATATATAGAAGGAGGTTTTGGTCAGTTGTATCATCCAAGAATTGTTCATTTATGTAATATAAAAGAGGTTTCCCCCTTGAAGTGGCTTATTCCTAAGACGTTGATTTCCCTTTTATTCTATTTTTGGAGCTGGTTCCATAACATTTGGTATTAGAGCATTGGATTCTAGAGTTTCGCTGCTCCAAACAGGTCATCGTGGAATTTTTGCTATAAATTTTTTTATACAAAGATTCAAAATCTAGAAGTATTACAGAGCAAAGACGAAATCCTAAGGAACGTCGTGTAAACATTTCAGATCTTGGTTCGCAATATGTTCGGAGATATGATTTGTGGAAGTTAGGGTTTTTTCAGTCTCTCGAATTTCATCTAAAACAGGTCATCGTCGAATTTGTGTTATAAATTTTTTTCTGCAAAGGTTCAGAAGCTGAAAGTTTTATAGAGCGAAACCACAATCCTAAGGAACTTTCTGTAAAAATTCTAGATCTTGGTTCACCATATTTCGGGAGATATGATGTGTGGAAGTCAGGGATTTTTCAAGCTCCTAAATTTCATCTCAAAGAGGTGACCATGGGAAAATCGTCATAACTCTCTCTCTGAGCATCAGATTGGAATTCTAAAAAAAGTGACCGCAATTAGACAGACTGTAGTTTCCTGTGTATCACATTCAGACATGAAGAAGGAAACAATGACACGTGGCACGTCATACAAGTGCTCTCTACTGAACCCATCCATAATTAGGTCATTGTGGGAGATTGGGCATAACTTTAGCTTGAAGAATCCAAATCAAGTTAGAACTGTGGCATTAAAATTAAGATTAAGAGGGCTTCTACAAGGCCCAATTTCAAATATCGAAGATCCAAAATCACAGAGATAATTAAGTTTCAATATCGAGCTCCTCAAAATCAAGAAAAAGGTGTCTATTTTTTTTCGAAATCCATAAGTCTTGCGTGAAAAAACAGTTTGAAGTGATTCTAAGGGCATATTGAAGCATAGTTATCAATATTGGGTTCTAAAATGCCACCTAAAAAGAATTAAACACCCATTAAGCCTTCATAAGTCTCTACTATTATTCATGAAGAGGAAGAAGCACAACATGACATATCAAAATAACAAGGGAAAGTGCACCAAATTTCACTCTCACATAGAGAAACAAAAAAATAAAATGGAAGGTTTGAAGAAAGGCGTGGAAGTTAAGATTTATGGTTTGAAAAAATGCATGGAAGGTAATATGGATGGTTTGAAGAAAGGCATGGAAGCTAATATGGATGGCATGGAAGCTGGCATGGAAGCTAATCTGGATGACATGGAATAAAAAATGAAATACAACATGGAAAACATGAAGAATGATCTAAAAGCAGACATGGAAAGTTTGAAAATTTTGATACAAGAAATGTTTCCTAATGGTGAAAAGATAATAGAGGAAACTCATGATGAGAAGAAAATAAATGTTAATCATGATTTCATAAAATCTAATGTTGCATGGAAGAACAACCATATTCCAAAGATGGATATGAGGAAGTTTGATGGCGAGGATCCCGTAACGTGGATACTACAGATGGAGCAATATTTTGATATGAATAATGTGAAAAACACACAAAAGGTACGCATTGCAACTTTACATTTAGAACAAAATAAATTTCCATGGTATCGATGGATTTGCTCCTGTAAACAAATTGTCACTTGGTCAATTTTTACGGAGGAAATGATAGCACATTATGAGGATACAAAGAGCAACACCTTCTTTAGCCAATTGATAAATATCAAACAAAAGGGTTCAGTGGGTGAGCATATTGAGGACTTCCAAATATTTAATATAAGGGTAACTGATATTCCAGAGGAACATAGGATTGATGTCCTCATAGGAACTTTAAAGCATAACATCCAACATGAAGTTCGTGTCTAGGAACCTGATTCATTGGAGAAGGCATTCAGGTTGGCAAGAAAAATTGAATGCAAAATTATGGCAAAAAGGAAGCCTACCACTCACATCTATAAATATGGAAGTGTTGCTACTGCTAGACTTCCACAACCTACAAGGTTGACACCACAAAAATTGGAAGGAAAAAGAGCATAATGGATTTGCTACAGTTATGATAGAAAATACACTAAAGGTCATAAGTGTGGTAAGAAGAAATTATTTTACATAGATTGTGAAGAGGAGGAAGAAAATGAACAAGAAACTTTAAAAGAAGAGGATATACACCAGGAACGAACCCTAGAAGAAGAAGAAAATAGTCCGACCATATTGTGTAATGCATTGGCAGGAATTACTACTCCTCAAGCTGTCAAGATATAAGAACATATCAAGAAGAAAAAGGTCATAGTGTTGATTGATTCAGGTAGTACCCATAATTTTAGCCATTACAAGGTAGGCAAGGAATTGAATTGTTTCCTATACCTAGAACCAGAATGTCAAGTGATGGTTGCAAATGGACAAACTATAAATTTCTCTAGAAATTGCCATAATATCAAGCTAACCATGGGGGAATATGTATTGAATAGTCCAATGCTTTCCATTCCAATGGGAGGTGTTGATGTTGTACTAGGAGTACCATGGTTATAATCCTTGGAGATGGTAGCTTTTAATTTTCTTGAAATTTTCTTGAAATTTTTATCTGAAGGAAAGG
>JAXQQM020079873.1:0-17043 GCA_034641835.2 Pinus albicaulis
TATTCGATCAACTCAAGTATATGCATGGTATTTATTTAAATGTTCATGGAACATTTCATCTCACACTAATCCTTTGACTTTGGTCGAAACTCAAGGTTTCAACTCCAATATATATGCGCCCTTTGTCTTTTAAAACTTACCCAAACTTGACCTTGGCTAATCAACACCAACGCTTATAGAATCATACATTCCAATATCTATCAACCTTCACGGCATTAAATTAAAATGCCACCACATATTTAATATTCAACCATACATAAATTCAGACTTTGGTTAAAAACCAACGCCAACATAAAATAACGTTTTGGCCCACGAAACATAACATATCCTTCCATCCAACGATGGGCATTCATCGCATTCCATAACTTCAGTGATCAATGAATATCACGTTATGAAAATGCACGAGACTTGATCTTCAAAATATACGCGATAAAAATGGTTTTATCCTTACCAATTTTTTCCACGCGTCCATCAAGGAGTGATATCGCGTTCTAAATTCATAATCCACTTACCATTCGAAAGGCCACGCGATACCTCCGGTTTTTTATTGTCAAAACCACCCTCACTGTTCAGTTGCTGGTTCCGCTCTTCATCTTCATGGTTCCCTCTTAAACTTTCTTCACAGTCTTATATGCCTATCCTACAGCTTCATTCCCTTTGCCTTCAATTGACCTTTGTTCACTTGAGTTTTTATGCACTTTTTCTCCTCTACTCTCGAATTTAACTCCGCTTCAAACCTTCCACTACGCATCTCTGCATACTCGAGTCCATTGATTTCATTATATTCTGAATATGAATGATTCAACGGACATTACTATTCAATCGACGCTGCAACACTTTGTGTTTTAACAAACCCAGTTACTGCATACTTCCGCTTCCCTTAATCGGCTGATGAACATGATCCAGGTTTCATTCCAAACTGAAACCCTGCAAGAATTCGATTACGAATTCCATGACTCTTTATGCATTTTCTTCTGCACATCACACAGAGTTTAAATAAACCTCTGTGTCCTCAATTCATTTCACATTCGACCCATTAACGATTTTGTGCCTTATGAAGTTCTACTTGACTTCATACCACTCTACGCCTTTGAAACTCATGATTCCGATGCACAATTACTATTCCTAATGCGTATTTTAGCTCTGCGCTCACAAATTCACTGCGCCACCATTCGACTTCACAATTCCCCTTCGTGGTTTCAACCAGAAACTCCCACGACATTTTATGGCTTTCCAAAATAATATTGCCATATGCCAAATTCTAAATTTCACTTCGACTCCAATTACAGAATTTAAACATATAATCGCTCAATCAATCACGCATATAATTCTGAAAAAATACTTTCATATAAACAAATGAAATTACTTACAGAAATCTCTGTTTCTGGCCTGATTTTCAAATCATTGGCCCTGTTTTACAATTGCCCGGAGGCTTGACAAACAAAACTCTGTTTGTCCTCTTCTAATTCTTGTCTCCAGCTCTCTCTGATCTATCTGCCTTTTAGGCTTATTACATTTATACAAATTATGATGAACCAATTTAGGTTCAAATCCCTTCAATGACTCAACAAAATCCTCAAAATCTGCAAACTCCTAAAATCTAGATTCTATCCCTAAAATCTTGAAACTGAATCTAACTTAGGATTTACAATCAATTCCTAAATATCTCAAATCTAAACTATCTGATTTCCCTCATGTTCTCCAATCATCCAGGAATATTACAAAATCCTCACATTAATTAAAATCTCATTTAATCACTCAAAACCCATTACTAATTACATAAAAATCAACATTCTCTCAAAAACACAAGACCCCCTATGTTTAATAATATACAAAGTATTTTCCGAAGCTAATGCCCTTGCATCAAGAAGTCAGGTGAACTCACAGTAGAGCAGGTCACAGACAAACCCTATACCTAACCAAAACACTGTGTTTTCACAAGGGGCAATGGCTACAAACTCTCAGTCACCTTTATTAGCTTCGTTAAATTTACCAGATTTAACTAAGTTGAAAAATGATCCCATTGCACACAACCCTACATGGACTCCCATGCCCACGAAGCTCCCTTCGGAATTTCCACCTATGGTATTCGTTGAACAACATCGTTGACGATACTATTCGACTAAGACTATTTCAACGCACCCTAATTGGAATAGTCGCAAAATGGTATGTGAAGCAGCCATTTGCTACACATGGAACGTTTAGTGCCCTCGCTACTACATTCCTGACCTATTTTTAGCTACCCATCCACCGCGATTCTAGAATAAAATTACTGACCCACTTTATGCAAACACCCACCGTCCATATCTCGGACCATCTCCACGAATGGCGGAGGCGTCGTAGTTAAGCGAACTCCATTTCTAGAATGTTTTGCCTATTGTTCCAGGGCAATCACCATGAGTAGCGTTGTACCTCTAAAAAAGGGTCTAACAAACCAACCATGGTCGTGAGTGTTAGTAATGTTGAGGAACCCTCCAACATGCAACACAACCCCAAATACCTTTGCAATCTTTGTAAGGGTGCTCACCTTCTTAAGGATTGTTCTAGTATACATAGAGTCTTAGAAGTGTGGTCTAAATATTCTCATCAACTTATGGTTGATCCATTGATTAGTGATTCTAAAGTTCCTGGGGAAAAAGGTATAGTTAGGTTTCCATGTAGGTTATATGAAGGGAGGCATCAAAATCACCTTTTCCCTCAACCACTCATCACAAGTCACCCCATGACACTAAGTTGGTGACACCACCTCGACAAAGACATCATATGTCATACATGGTTTGTCTAAATTTGTGAGAAATATCTAAGTTTATTAATGACCCAATTATTACTTTTTCCAAAGTGGTTTATCTAAAAAGCATAAAATATTTACCTAAAAATGTGATTTCCATGCTTAGTGATATGCATTAATCAAGACCATAATATTTACTCAAAACAAATCGTTTTCAATGGAATGTGTAAGTGGGAGAGGATTAATGGGTTGGAAGTTGAAAACCCAGAGGATATGATTGAATTTTCAACAGAAGACTTAACATGGAAAAATATTGATGTGGACCAAGTTGCAGTTATTCCATATTGTCGACTTGATGATTTTATAAGAGAAGAGGAATCGAGTGAATCTGCACCCACTCAATTTCGTCTTTGTACTCATCAAAGTAAAATAGAGGATATCAAACAAACATATTGTTGAACATATTTGGAGTACACTATGTGAGTCTTTATATATTTATCAATATACGTATAATTTTTTACAGTATGCATATATGTTATATCTAATTTGTTGTAAAACATTTATATGCAAGCATTGGTGTGCATATGGTCCGGAGTGCAAAAACCAAAGTATGAGTGCATCCTCAGATATTAAAAAAAAAAAAAAAAACCGCAATCAACAAGAAAGTATTAAAGTTGGTTGCCAATGTCACTTCATTGTACTCCGACTTCAACTTAGACCAGACGATGCTGTAATAATATATATTGCATGTAGGCATATTGATAAATCCAATGTTGTTTGTCATGGAAAAGATGCAATTGACAAGCCTATGAGATTCAGTTATGGACCACATTTAACAAGGGATATGCGATCTATTGTCCAAAATTTAATCCAAAGAGGTTTTAATGTTACAATGATATGGGACAAGTTCATCTCTGATGTGAAAGATGGATTTGGTGAGTTATACACAGGGACATCTCAAGATACATATATGACAAGACAAGATATATTAAACATTTACAATGATACTATAAGGCTAGAGTATGTTAAAGATCAAAGTGATCCAAACAGTATAGAATGTTGGTATAAGGAACACCTTGAGAGCTTTTTCTTCTACCAGAAACAAGATCTTGTTGAAAACATCCCTTTTATTATAGGCATACAAACAAAGTGGATGTGCTCAATGATGCTAAAATATTCTCACAATAATATAATCTCAATGGATTCAACATTTAATACAAATAAGTATGGAGTGAATACAAATTTATCCTAAATTTGATTCATTTATTCAACCTCATTTTAGTGCATGTAACTTATATAAATATAATTATGTACATTGTTTGTAATGTAGTATCAACTGTACACCTTAATGGTTTTCGACGAACATCGCAATGGGTTCCAGTAGCTTGGGTGATATCATCACGCAATACTATAGCTGAGCTTTCTAAATGGATGTCAACTCTCTTTTCCATTGGGAAGAAAGAGCGACCAGATTGGCATGTTCAAGCCTTCATCACAGATGATGCTACTGCTGAAATTGAAGCATTAAGGTGATATGTTTATTCTTTTATAAGAGACAAAAATATTGTTAATGTATATTCCCTCTAATAAATTGTGTTATTCCGGGTCTTCAATCAAGTGTAAATATTATTATGTGTGTAACATGTTCGTTGTGCATGGTTGAAGAATGTTGAAAATAAAGTCCAAGGAAGGGAAAACCAAATCCACATTTTTCATTATTTAGGAGAAATCATGCACACATGTGAAGATGATGAATCTGTAAAAAAGACAGTTGAAAGGTTCTTTGAAAGATTTAGAGACCAACCAAGGTTTTTGGAATATTTTAAAACAACTTGATTAGCCAACAACAAATATGTAAGTTTCTTGTAAGTGGCTTTAATGACTATTTTTCATGTCATGTGTATTATTAATTCATAGCTAATAAATTTCTTTCTACAGATATGTGGGCAAATGCAGACAGAAATTTTCCACATTCCAATCAGGGTACAAATAATGCCATTGAATCTTATCATCGGCATATCAAGGAAAGGTACCTAAGCGAAAATAATAATGCATGTCATAGACGTGTCGATTTGTTAATATATGTGTTGTTGACAAAAGTTGTATTATATTACAATCATATGCAACGTTTTAAAGAAGTTGGTTTTGTACGACCTAGAAAAATTGAGGAACAATTGAATTCATCCAAGTGTAGAGCTAGCCAAATCCCAAATGAAGATTGTGTGCCTGATGAAAAGAGTAACAATGGTTATTGGGTTCGTAGCCAAAATAAGGATACACGTGATATTTGGTACAATGTCATATATAAAGGCTCCAATCTACACTTTTGTAATTGCAATTGGGCCTTGAATGGAAATCTCTGTAAACATGTACTGAAAGTTGAGATGTTGGTGAGTAACACTACTTTGGGTGAAAATGTACTGTCTAATATCACTAATCCTACTACAGAAAGGCCTACAATTTTATTTGATTTGAATGAAACACCTATATTGGGCCTAGAAATCCAAACGGAGCTTCCGCCATGCTTTGATTCTCCTCCAAATATAAATTATTATAATGAAACAAGCATTGATAATGTTCAATCAACCAATGTACGACCAAATAGTGCATTATTTGAAGATGATGAGATGAAACGTGTTAACTCATCAACTCATGAGAAATTGAGATCCATAATACCTACAAATTTGGAGCAAGCAAATGCATTGAACAGTTTGGTAAACAAAGCATGTCAAGAATACAATAGAATGTTTTTCAATACTATAACTCCATCAAAGATCACTACTAAAAGAAAACATAGTTTTTTAAGCCCAGTCAAAAAGAAAAGGCAATGTGGGTGCAAGTCAAAATTAGGGAAAGATAACCCACATTTTGAAAAGGTTGGATGAGTTCGTTCAAAAAAAAGAAACATGGATGAGCAACTAGAGTTATCTTCTCAACACCAAAGAAGTGTGGGCCACAGACCTGAGTTAGTGCAACATTCTATTATACAGAAAAATGGTATGGAAATTTGATAGCATGAATTGTTTTATGTGAAATACGATATATTATCATTTTCGATGCATTTTCATAACTAAATGAAATTTTTTATTGTTACAGTCGAGGGACCCACATCTCACAATGTTCCAGCTTGTCGAATTCAATTATTTGATGAGCATGTTGGTGAAAAAAACTATAGCAATTTGAACACTGCTCCACTCATTAGCATCCCAATTTCCTCCCTGAGAGTGCTTCCCCCTCTTGTACAACCAGTGGGGATTTATTGTCACCCACACCGACCACCTTTCTCCATCATAAATTCTCTCATGCCTATAATCACCTCCCCAAACTCTTCCCAATTCCCACCCCTACCATTTATTCATCCACCCTTCTCACTGTTTCAATCATCCACCCTTGACATTTCAATTTCCCCCCCTAGGGTGATCCCTCGCCCTAGGGTGATTCCCACTATCGTACAACCGGTGGGGGTGTATCACCACCCACAGCCACTACCTTTTTCCGATTTCACTTCCACTATGCCTTTATCCATCACCCATGAACCATGCCTATATCCATCAACAACAGCTCCACCATCTGTCGAGGAAGGACAATCTTCTCCATTGCCTTAGATCTTCATGGTAAGAATGAGTAGATGATCACAATCTTATCATGAATTAACAGCAATTGATTCTATGCATATTGGATTTTACAACTAATTGGCTATTTAATTTTCGCAGCAATATCAATTTTGAAATGCACTTGGGAGTGCGAAGCACGGCGAGGGTGATGTATAGACACAATTTATAAATCAGTCATGATGTCATTTTTCTATTATTTCATTTATGGGCGCGACCTTCCATTATCTATGTTGGGAATACCATGGGCCATGGGCCCATTTTGTAAAAGAGAAAAATGTATAACTTGACCAATTTGGAATACAAGTACAAGAATGTGAACTTGTGTATATGACAATGTCTTCATTCGCTTTTAAATTCATGATGTGGATTTAATGTTATATTCTATCAATGTTACATTACTATTGATGAATGTAGTTAGAATGGATTTATTTTGTTTAATTTACAAATTATAAAGCTTGCAAGTTAAATTACTTAAATTTATATCTTATTCAATGTTGCATGCATGTAAAACCATATCATACCATGAAACTTTGCTTAGTTATAATAATAGATGTATCATGTACTTGAAGAGAGCATATATATGGATTCAAATTTATTTTAATTTTAAATTTATGAAAAGGAAAACTGAAGTTTTAAAGTACAACAGACATGCCTTCTAATAAAATCTGCAAAAATTGATAAAGTTTTGAGCCTTTACCACTTCAATACTAACATTTAAAGATGAAAACTTTATTGATAAGTGGTGTAGTATTATTTAAGTTTTTTTTTTTTGGTTTTATATATATTTTAACAATTCCTTTATTTATCTATAAATAGGGCACAAACAATATTTGTGGTATGAATACAAAGAAGTGTGTAGATTTTTTTGAGATGTGGATTCACTTCAAGTGTAGATAGGTTTTTTCCCACATATTTTCGAACAAGTAACTTTTACACCAAGAAGTGCCTTAAAATAACACCCTATCACCATCTACTCTAAAAGTTAACTAAATTAGAACTTTAAAAAAAAAATATTATTATCATTATTAATTATAAAAAAAATAATATATAACAAACATAATAATATATTTTTTGAATTTGTATTTTCGAGCAGGTAACTTTTACACCATGAAGTGCCTTAACATAACACCCTAAGATCACGCTGAGCTCCTTTCCACCATTTGGGCCTTCAATTTTTTTTCTAATATTTGTTGTTTTGTGAACATTTTGGGCAGTTTTTAATTACATACCATGTTTCATAGCATGCTCTACACTGGAATGAAACATTTTCATAGTCAAGCTTTTGGACTCTAACATAATTTTGAATCGTCAAATTAATTTTGGTGGGAAAAGCCTTGTTGAATTCCATCTCCACATATTTTAGAATAGGTAGTCTTAAAAAAAATTCAATTTCACGCTACTACAATAAAACTTTCCTAAAGCATTCCTAATAAAGAATAGTGATGAAAATTCCAAAGATGTAGAGGAAGATTCAGAAGCCTTACCCAAACTAGAGTTGTGGATATTAAATCCATTATCGAATCAAAAGTGGAAGTCTAGGGTTGCATGAAGAGACCAATACTACACCAAAACCACGACCCATCTTCACAGATGACCTTCTTGTCCTCGATATTGTCAAAAACCACAACAAAAAAACCTTGTGCCATATATAAAGTGTTTAGTTCATCTTTCAAAAGAGGTTTCCAAGTCTCAGAGATCCATTTGTACAGATGTGTCAGCCATGACCAAACCTATTAAACTTGAATATCAAACCTTACTCAAAAGGACTCAAGCTCAACTCAACTTGGCATAACAATAATAGCACCATGACAAATTGTTTTCATCGAACACTGAATCTATTCCTAACGTAAATTCAAGGAAAGCCTTATTTCCACTGCTATCTGCCCATTAATGCTCCACACATACCAATGCCATGCCCCATGGTCATGCGAGCCATCTGGGATAAGCAATATGCGGTAAATGATAGGAGCCGGACCCGAAATTTAAGTCATTCCACGTACAGTAGTTGTACAAATTGTTCCTTAGCGCGCCAAACCTAAAACAGTCGGAGTGGTGTACTTTTTGGGAAGTTTTTATGTCTTATTTTTTAAAAGTATTATATAGCTTTTAAATTTTGTGTATTATTAATTTGTAATAAGTTGAAAATAGATAATATATTGAATTTATGTTAGGAATAGATTTAGTTTTCGATGAAAACAATTTGTCATGGTGCTATTATTATTATGCCAAGTTGAGTTGAGCTTGAGTCTTTTTGGGAAATTTTTGTGTCTTATTTTTTAAAAGTATTATATAGCTTTTAAATTTTGTGTATTATTAATTTGTAATAAGTTGAAATAGATAATATATATGTTTTCAATTAAATTGAGTTTAGATTAATGATAAATTTATTATTAAATAAAAACAATTTTATTTATTATTTTTACTACTATAATAAGTTTGGTTAAATTTTGATATCTCATGAAAACAATTCTGAATTCTCGCAATTAACTTTCACCATATAAGTAAAAGCAAAATTATGTGATAGAATTTCGCAAAGGGTTTAAACACAGTACCCAAATAAACCAAGTATCATTGATTCATTGGGGAAATAAATTAATCAAAAATTGTCATAAGCTTAATTGAATCAAACATCTATAAAGCACATAGAGCATTGAAAATCTTTTTGGCTGCTAGTGTTTTTCCTTAGTCTATGCTTTAATGTGTGAATATTTTGCAGATCTCTTTTGTAGTTCGTTCAATGGCGAATCTCAATGATCCAACGAAAAAGATAGTTTCTCTTGCAAGCATGGTTGCCGATAAAGCAAGAACTTCTTCGATTTTGTACAGTTCCATGCTGAAATATGGTTCTAGTCTTCTGGTGGTTTTAGAGGTTCCTTCCCTCAATGTCGCTTTGGATGAGGAATCTTTCAATTGTGAAATATATTTTGTGGAGCAAGGTTTGATATTCAAGTTTAATAGGTTTGGTCATGGCTGACAGATCTATACAAATGGATCTCTGAGACTTGGAAACCTCTTTTGAAAGATGAACTAAACACTTTCTATATGGCACGAGGTTTTTTTGTTGTGGTTTTAGTAGTGATCTTTGATGGAGTTATAGTATTGAAAAACATTATATTGTATTCTTGACATGCTTTGTCTACCAAACTGTTCAATGCATTTTCTTGCTCCAAATTTGTAGGTATTATGGATCTCAATTTCTCATGAGTTGATGAGTTAACACGTTTCATCTCATCATCTTCAAATAATGCACTATCTGGTCATACATTGGTTGATTGAACATTATCAATGCTTGTTTCATTATAATAATTTATATTTGGAGGAGAATCAAAGCATGGCGGAAGCTCCGTTTGGATTTCTAGGGCCAATATAGGTGTTTCATTCAAATCAAATAAAATTGTAGGTCTTTCTATAATAGGATTAGTGATATTAGGCAATACATTTTCACCCAAAGTAATGTTACTCACCAACATCTCAACTTTCAGTACATGTTTACAAACATTTCCATTCAAGGCCCAATTGCAATTACAGAAGTGTAGATTGGAACCTTTATATATGACATTGTACCAAATATCACATGTATTCTTATTTTGGCTACGAACCCAATAACCATTGTTACTCTTTTCATCAGGCACGCAATCTTCATTTGAGATTTGGCTAGCTCTACACTTGGATGAATTCAATTGTTCCTCAATTTTTCTAGGCCGTACAAAACCAGCTTTTTTTAAACGTTGCATATGATTGTAATATAATACAACCTTTGTCAACAACACATATATTAACCAATCGACACGTCTATGACATGCATTATTCTTTTCGCTTAGGTACCTTTCCTTGATATGTTGATAATAAGATTCAATGGCATTATTTGTATCATGATTTGAATGTGAAAAATTTCTGTATGCTTTTGTCCACATATCTGTAGAAAGAAATTTATTAGCTATGAATTAATAATACATATGACATGAAAAATAGAGTCATTAAAGGCACTTACAAGAAACTTACATATTTCGTTGTTGGCTAACCAAGTTGTTTTAAAATATTCCAAAAACCTTGGTTGGTCCTTGAATCTTTCAAAGAATCTTTCAACTGTCTTTTTTACAGATTCATCATCTTCACATGTGTGCATGATTTCTCCTAAAGAATGAAAAATGTGGATTTGGTTTTCCCTTTCTTGGACTTTATTTCCAACATTCTTCAACCATGCACAACGAACATGCCACACACATAATAATATTTTACACTTGATTGAAGACCTGGAATAACACGATTTATTAGAGGGAATATACATTAACAATATTTTTATGTCTCTTATAAAAGAATAAACACATCACCTTAACGCTTCAATTTCTTCAGCAGTAGCATCATCTGTGATCGAAATGCACAAAATTTAAAGTCAATATTCAAAAATCACAAATAAACTTGAACCATTAAGACTCACCCTGAAAATGACGAAAAGAGAAAACATAAATTGCAATAGTAGATTCAATGATCTCTGGATCAAAATCCTCAAGCAAGAGGCATAAGTACATATGGAAAAATATAGTGTACAGGTTGGTGGGTGGGATCGTTACAATATAAAAGATAACAATCACTAAGAAAGCATAAAATTTGGAGTAGAATATTTAGAGCAGAGGAATCGAATAAGCATAGCATTTAGTACAACTATACTTCACAAGTTATAGATTCTCAAAAAAGAACCACAAAAACATGCAAATGAAGCTATGAAACACTATATTCAACATAGGAAAAAACTTCTAAATTTAAATCACGGGGAAAAGTTCGCCTCTAAGAAACGAACTAGGAATGAATTCTATACATTAATTTAGAGTAGAGTAGAACGCCTAAGGTTCAAATTACAAAGAGACTCAAGTCATAGCTTTAACTCAAATATTGCACACCCAGCTTTCAATCTTCTTATTACTCACATAAACGGGATCGCAAAAAGAGTCTTTCCAATGCTCGGAAGAAACGGAATTTAAGCTCAAATATTTTCAAAACTCAACATTATGCACAAAATAGATGAAAACAAAGGAGTTGTTTTAAAATGGATTTTTTTTGGAGTTTAGGTTGGAATATGCAGAAAATTTTGAGATAAAATCTTGTTTTTTTGTTATTTAAAATGGTTTTTCTTGTTTAGTGTTATTTAAAATAGTTTTTAATTGTATATATAGATTCAGTATCTAAAAAATTCTATTAGTTTATCTGTCAAACTTGTAATTTGAATAAATTCGTATAAAAATTTAGAAAATTTACACCAAAAAACCTACCAGAAACAGCTCCAAAAAAATCCCATTAAAATAGAAAAGCAAAAATAAAAAGGTAACGAATATTGGAGAGACGAGTGCAGGCACAGGAAAGTAGTGACGGCGCGCCTTCCGCAGGCAGACAACTGTAATGGAATACATCTGGGAAAAGAGGGAAAAGAAAAAAACCTCTATGGAACACACATTACAATAAGAGAAAACGAAAATCACCAACATAACCATGCGCAAAAGCTTCCCTGTGAACACCGAAAGCATCTCGATATGTGCAGAACCAGAATTGCAGGTGAAATAAAAGTAATGTATAAAGACAAAGAACTAGGGTCGACCTAAAATGACAGGGTATGAAAGCGAGCAGAGCCATGGCATATGAGAACTCAGAGCTGATGGGAGGCTGGATATGGAGGCAGATATGGGATGGAATTTCGGAGGTTGTGAGTTAATAACCTCAAGGTTTTCAAATCGAATGGGAAGATTCATGGTGGCCAGGAAGTTTGCCATGAACATGCTTCTGAATGCTATCTGATACTTTCAAAATCCTTTAGAATGAATTAAATAACCAATAATTTTGTAAATATTACTTCCCCACAATACTATCTTTGAAATAATTTCGTCTGATGTGCAAAACTGCCCAATTCCTAGATGTTTGACCCCGCTATCCGCTCACTCAAATTTATGCAGATTGTAACAAGAGCTGTTAACCTAATCTAGTGCCCCCTAGAACTATGGACATAAAATGAGAAGCAAAGATTTTCTTACTTGATCAATTGATGGAACTTAAACTAGATCCTTGGTATGGCTACTGCCTTTACCTATACCTATGGATTTGTTTAAGGTTATCAATATTTGTTAAGCTATAGTTTTGTGATCGACCATGTCTTTTTCAGCCTCACAACAACTAAAATTATGATAACCATTCATGGCCTTCTCTCTAAATATCAACATGAAAACGTAAGTGAGTGCAGAGAGGCATACATCATGTGTTAGTTTCCAATTATACCCACCATTCAGAGGCTTCTTTTTCATCTCTACATAAAAATGTAAACATTCGTAGCTAAACACATACCGTTTTATTTTATTTTCAGTTCTGTCCATTCCATAATTTGTTTTGTACTGCACCATTTCCAGTATCTTTGCTTCCACCAACTGTATAAAAATAATACATATCCATTAAAGAAAAGGCCAAGAGAACGCCTAAGTATTCTACCAGAAGGCCAAGAGAGGTGTCTTACTTGGATCTCAGAAGTCCCTGGTTCAAGCAGCCATGGCGCCAAGCAAACAAGATCTTGAATGAAATGGAACGATGAAAAGCATTTACTTTGTGAAAAGCTGCACCGTGCTACGGAGTAGGGTGCAACAGTCTTATAAGTCACGTGCCTTTCACGCCACTGCCGTACTTTATAGTCGATGTCCTTGAAATAGGCGATGTGATGGATATGGCTACTCCTGATCTATCAACTATTTTTTAATAATATATCAAACAGAAACTTAAAAAGCTCGAAACCTGGAAAAAACGTTCGATTGCACTCTTTTTTTAAATATATCAAATCATTTAGATTTTCTTTGTTAGATTTTATACCAAATCACTTAGATTTTTTTTGATCTTATAAAGAAACCCGAAAAAGTTCGATTTCTGTAACTTTTTTAATATATCAAACTATTTAGATTTTCTTTGTTAGATTTTATACCAAATCACTTAAATTTTTTTGATCGTATAGCTCGAAACCCGAAAAAGTTCGATTGCATCTTTTTTTAATATATCAAATCACTTAGATTTTCTTGATGGTTAGATTTTATAGTCTGACATGAATATTATTGTGCCACTCGCAACGGCGTCCTCTAAATTTGAAAAAGTTGCTGAATTTCCAGATTCAACTTGCCATGAAATCATATTGTCAGGCGGCCGAGTGTGTCTTGAGCGTATTTTATTATTTGATTTCGTAGTCTAAAATATTCACAAAATAATCTAAAAATTTTGGTAAGAGAATGAAAAACTCTAATAGAAATTTTTGAAAATTTAGATTACAATTGTCAATTTCAATATGGTGATTCAAAAATTTTTGATAATGCTGAATCCATTTCTACCATCAAAATCAAAATAACTATTCAAAAACTACAATTATTTGATTCAATGATTTTTGTTTTAAATCAGTGAAAAAATGGTTGAAATTATAATTTTGAATGGTAATTTGGTATAATTGGAGTATTTTGGAGTGTGTATAAAGTTTTTTATATATATTTAAATTATATAAATAATTAAAAACATAATTTTTTCTTCTAAAATTATTTATTATAGACAATAAAATAATTAAAAAGAAAAATAGCTAAATTGACATATACATAAATGTCATTAATTTTAGGATTCAGAATGCAATTTCATTAAAATACAAGAAGCTGAGATATCATATAAGAATTAAAACACAACGCACTCTTGCTATATAAAGGCAATGCAATTAAGCACATCTGACATACAAATGGCTAGATTTTATATCAAATAAAACTAGAGGGACGCCGCTTGTTGGGCGCTCTCCATTCCACGCTCCAAACCACGTGGCCAAGACTACGGGGACGCTGTACGACACTTGCCAACTCTGCTCGTTGACGTGTTGTGGTGGGTGAGAGACTTAAATTCACTTTACTGTACTTCTAGGGTTTCACTTTCCCTGTTTTGCAACATGGGTTCTTCACCCTTTGCATTTCTGTTCGGGGCGGGTAGTTGCTCAGAGAGCTCCGCCGGTGGCTGCGCGCTGTGTCGCCAGCGCTGGTGCATGCCTGCGTCCATTGTTGAACAGATGTGGTCGGATTCTGTTGGTCTTCGGATGCTTTGTTGGTTTAGGGCTCTTTCATTGATGTTGCTCCTGCGCCCTGCGGTGGACGCCTTTGGCTCCTGCGACCGCCATAGCTTGCTCCTCCACTGTGAAATTGCCCTCCTCGACTGCTCAATGCTGTGGGGAGATGTTGACGGCTTCGTCCCCTCTACTGGTTTGCAGAAGTACCATGATTTTAAGGTAATTTATCGTTTTCGAAGGTTTTTTCGAGTGCAATTTTTGCAGAAGTTGTGTTTCTTGCATTTTCAAGGGTTTTTACAAAGATTTTGGCTAATTTATGCTATTTTCGAGGGTTTTGCAGGGATTTCCAAACAGTGGCGGGCTATGGCTGTCAGTTCGCTCCTACATCGACGTTTTCCTCTGCATTTGGCGTGGCGTCTTCACCTCCTGATAGGAAAATAATTCCTACCAGCTCACTGTTGTGTTTTTCAACACTTGAAAACATGTGTTTATGAACACTATCAATCTACTTCGGTTCAATTTAGCTCTTCTTCGGCCTGTTTGTTCATGGCACTGGTTTTGTCATTGTGATTTCTTATTCCTATGTAGTTTAGGGTCTAGGGTTTTTGTGCACATGTGCCTTTCTCGATTCTGTGATATGCATCTGTATACCTCTATGTTTGCTGCAATACTTGGTTATATGTATATTTGCCGAGATACTGGTTGTATGTATATTTTCCGAGATAAGCAGGCTTGTTAGGGTTTTATATCTTTTGGATATTTCTGGAATTTGTGATTCTATAGCATTTGAAAGTGTTGAACTTATTTGGCATAAAAAAAATTAGAAATATCTAAGAATTTGATGTAGAGGTTAATTGTTTGATCTCATTGCTATTCTTCATATTTTGGGATATTTGCCGAGATACTGGTTGTATGTATATTTGCTGAGATAAGCAGGCTTGTTAGGGTTTTATATCTTTTGGATATTTCTGGAATTTGTGATTCTATAGCATTTGAAAGTGTTGAACTTATTTGGCATAAAAAAAATTAGAAATATCTAAGAATTTGATGTAGAGGTTAATTGTTTGATCTCATTGTTATTCTTCATATTTTGGGATATTTTCCGAGATACTGGTTGTATGTATATTTGCCGAGATAAGCAGGCTTGTTAGGGTTTTATATCTTTTGGATATTTCTGGAATTTGTGATTCTATAGCATTTGAAAGTGTTGAACTTATTTGGCATAAAAAAAATTAGAAATATCTAAGAATTTGATGTAGAGGTTAATTGTTTGATCTCATTGGATATTGGGGAAATTTGAAATGGTTTGATACTATTCTGATTAACCAGTTAATTGTTTAACCTCATTACTACTACTGTTCCACATATTTTTAGATATTCTCCAAATCTACCCATACCTTATTTTTAGATATTCTCCAAATCTACCAATACCCTATTTTTAGATATTCTCGAAATCTACCCATACCATACCCACTTTCTCATTGCCTATTTGAATGGAATAAACTTTTATATTTTTCAGTTTATCCTGCTTTGAATA
The DNA here is from genome assembly GCA_034641835.2 of Pinus albicaulis. Taxonomy (NCBI): domain Eukaryota; kingdom Viridiplantae; phylum Streptophyta; class Pinopsida; order Pinales; family Pinaceae; genus Pinus; species Pinus albicaulis. The sequence continues at coordinate 15,930 of JAXQQM020079873.1, forward strand.
AAATAAGCTAAATTTTTGTTAAGAGATTCTTTTCCTGAACATTTTGTTCACATTCCAGCACCAAATGTCAAAATGATGATTCAAATTGTGGCATGGAGGGTTTTTATATACTTTCATATTAACCAGGTAAGGAAGGTTTTAATATCTTCTCATATTAACCAAATTTGAATAAAGTTGAAGTTATAGAAAAGTTAGGAAGACAAACCACTTTGTCCCTTACTGATCTCTAAGTTAGGAAGACAAACCACATCGCATTTGACTAAGTTAAACCTCTTATTGCTTGTTTGAGTTCTCTGCATGTCGTTCTTTCTTTTATAATTTCCAGGTTATCTTTTGTTCTGACTGATCTGAGTTGGGAAGACAAACCTTTATAAACCTAATTGATCTCCAACTTTTTTAAAACCAACTGATCTTTGAGTTAGGAAGACAAAACACGTTACATTTGACTAAGTTAAACCTACTGATATGTGAGTTGGGAATACAAACCACATCAAATTTGACTAAGCTAAACCTACGGATCTGTGAGTTGGGAATACAAACCACATCACATTTGACTAAGTTAAACCTTTTATTGCTGGTATGAATTCTTTGTTTTCCGTTCTTTCTTTTGCTAGTTTGTTTTTACCAACCTGGTTTTTCAATAAGGTGTAAGGGAATGGCAGGCAGTGTGATTGAACCACTGACACTGGAGTGTACTGTCTTTGGGATTTGTAATCTGCATGTTTAACTCTGTTTCTATTGCACTAACTGCTGCAGTTTTGGAATCGATTGTTTGAACTAACTGTTATTCATAACTGTTGTTCTAGAAACATGGGACTAATTGTCCATTCAACTTAATCTTAATCGTTTGAAACATGGTACTAATTGTGAATTCAACCTGGGACTAATTGTCCATTCAATTCAACTTAATCCATTCTAAAAATATGGGACTAATTGTCCATTCAACTTAATCTTACACGTTTAAAACATGGGACTAATTAATCGATTTTAGAAACATGGGACTAATTATCCATTCAACTTAATTGATTCTAAAAACATAGGATTAATTATCCATTCAACTTAATCTTACCTGTTTGAATGGGATTAATTATCCATTCAACTTAATCTTACCTGT
>JAXQQM020089277.1:0-35482 GCA_034641835.2 Pinus albicaulis
CACGATGCTAAATGTTCCCACCCAACCTATCTATAGAGTAATCCTAAGCATCAAGTTGAAAGGCATGCACTCAACTCTATGGTTGAGTAATTATGGGCCTCTAGGACCATTCTTCCTAATCTTGGTCAAAAACTTGACTTAGGGAGAATAAATATCCTTGATGCTATCATATCAACACTCCCTTTCACTTAGGGATGCATTCTCAATAAGTGCAATATTATCCCTAAAATATACAAAATTTTCTCTAGATAGAGGATTTGTGATGATTCGGTATATCTGCTCATATTTAGAGATGTATTAGAGCTTCACTGCTCCCTTATGCACCATGTCATGTATATAATGGTACTTTATCTCTATGTGCTTCAATCCATCAAAAATTTACATCCTAATGATGGGTCTTCGTTTGGACTCAAAACATCGATTGAAAATGATGACTATGGATAAAATTATGGAAGAAAATTCTGTAGCTTCATACAACTTTAATTTTCTCAATATATCACAGTTGGTTCCAACACCTAATCAAATATTCTGTGAGTAGCTTTCGAAGACACATTTCTTCACAACTTGCTAAACTAGCTACAATATACTCGACCTCGATAGTGCTGAGTGTAATAGATGCCTGTTTCCCAGTCCTCCAATAAATCATAGCATATCCCAAACTGAAGCAACCTTTGGATGTAATCTTTTTGTCTTTTGTACTCCTTTCCCAATCAAAGTCTATATATCCTTGTAGTTGTATATCACTGTTTGAGACATATCTCAAGCCATAATTAACTATACCACGTAGAGATCTCAATATAGGATTTGCTACAATCTTATGATCATGTCTTGGTTCCACTTGGAACTGGCTTAGAGTGTTCACTGCAATGAAAATATCCATCCAAATACATCAAAGAACCAATCAATTGCCAGTACATTGATTCGAGTGTAAAATGGCCTACCCATGGTATTCATCCACCCATGGTATTTTAAGTGACATCTATCCATGGTATTCATTCACCCATGGTATGTATCCACATTTTATTTCCAAAAACAGGTTATAATAAATATTCTAAGGTATATTGACCGAGTTATTTCTTTTTAAATATGGAGCAGCATTCATAGTGGGTTCCCTTTGGAGACGTGCCCTCCCACCCCATGCTATGTAGGCATCTACTACTTCATCAATAGTTAGCATCACGATTATGGGTCAATCGCATAAAATCCTCATCATCGAAGTCCATTTGCTAGGTCGCACATTGTTAGTATCACAGTTGGTCATAAGCATTACAGGGTATCTCTATCCTCGGATCATCGTTTGTCATGGTTCTTGGTCATCCACAAACCCACACTTCATCGAAGTCCATTTGCTAGGCCGCACATTGTTAGCATCATAATTGGTCACAAGCATTACATGGTATCTCTATCCTTGGATCTTCGTTTTTCATGGTTATGGGTAATCCACAAACCCACACTTCATCGAAGTCCATTTGCTAGGCGGCACACTCTTAGTATCATAGTTGGTCACAAGTATTACATGGTATATCTATTCTCGGATCTTCGTTCATCATGGTTATGGGTTAACCACACAAATCCCTTCACTTCAGTGGCTCTTCATATTCAACAAAGGCTTCTCTAGAGGAAACTTCACGCAATGGGGACCATTTCTTCTTAAGGAGGGAGGAATTATCCAAATAGAAAATGGCCTACACCCATGGTATTCACCCACTCATGATATTTATCCACCCATGTTATTGTAAGTGACATCTATCCATGGTATTCATTCACCCATGGTATGTATCCACCCATGGTATTCATCCACACATGGAATTTACCCATGGTATTGTAAACGGTATCCACCCATGGTATTCATCACCCATGGTATTGAAAGTGACATCTTCCCATGGTATTCATTCACCCATAGCATTTATTCACCCATGGTATTCACCCACCCATGGAATTTACATGTGGTATTGTAACTAAAAAATTCTATAAGTAACAAGTCGCATCTTGTAAAAGGACAGACTGTCCACCACAATGTAGCTTCTATAGTTATTCGATGTTTTAATAAAAAAATTCTTTGTGGTTTTATTTACTGTGTGTTCTCTCATTTTGCTGGAATTTAAATTTTTCAGATCTTGGTGGCCTCCCCCCAATATCTGGATCAGAAGCTTTGGTTAAACCAAAGCAAGTATGCCGATACAATATTGCAGAGGTTTAATATGCAAGATAGTAAACCAGTGAAGGTTCCTATTCCTATAGGTGTAAATTTATCTGTTGACATTTCCCCAAGACACAAGAAGAGGAAAAGGACATATCCCATGTTCCATATTCAAGTGCAATGGGTATCCTAATGTATGCAATGGTCTATACTAGCAAACATTACACATGCAGTGGGAGTATTGAGCAGGTTTATGTCAAAATCAAGGAAGGAACATTGGAAAACAATGAAGCGAGTTTTCAGATATTTGCATGGCACTAGTGATTATGGTATGTGCTACCAAGAAAGACCAATATTGGTCTAATTTTTGGACATCCATGGATTTTTTGATGCAGAATGGGCTAGAGATCTAGATCAGATTAGATCTACAAGTGGGTATTTTTTAAACCTATTTGGAGGAGTAGTGAGTTGGATGATAAAAAGACAATATGTAGTGGCTCTTTCAACTACAGAGGTTGAATACATGCCAGCCACTCATGCAAGCAAGGAAGACGTTTGGTTGAAGAGATTGTGTTCAAGTATGGGTTGGTACAATGACCTACAAGGATAGATTGTCACAACCAAAGTGAAATTTTATTTGTAAAGAGCCTTGCTTATCATTCAAATAAAAAGCACAATGATGTTCGGAATCACTTTATGAGGGATATGGTTGAGGAAAAAAAGGTGTTGTTGGTAAAGGTGGACACTTGAATAATGTTGCAGATGCGTTGAAAAAAATTATGAGCACTGAGAAGTTTCTTGGTGTAGAGAAACAATGGGTGTTTCAAGGTTGGACCAACGATTGAGCTCTACTATGACCCCCTGTGTGGAAAAGAAAACAACAAGTGGGATAATGTTGGGTGTGTGCTATATTCTTTCCATGACTAGTCACATTTGTGATAGCCCTCCCTGGTTGTTGCTCTGAGTGCAACATGGGGTAACAGGGGGGGTGCAACCCCCAATGCATGGGGTTTGGGGCAACACCTCAGGAATTTTTTTTTTGACCCTATATTAGGTGGGCGGGCATACCTATGGTTTTGTGCATGGGTTTTGCACATGGTTTTTATCATGATGATTTTCTATCCATGATATTTTGTAGAACCAGTCAAGGGAACTACGATTATGTTCTAATCCACGGTTAATGGATTGGGTTTTATGAATGCTTTGGCATTTATATATCTGTATTGTAGCATTAAAAGGAATATAATGAAAACTCAATCTGGTAGTCTCAGTTTTGGGATGCAGGGGAAAATCTTTGTGTATATTTGTTTTATGTTTTATGCCCTCGCCATTATTTATTTTCTATTTTAAAAATTCGTTTCCAAGTAATTTTTGTAATGTATCACTTCATAATAACATGGGTGAATAGATATCATGAGTGGTTAAAACCTACATATTTATCAACATTGTATCAGAGCTAAGGTGAAAAATCAAGGAAGGTAAGTTCAACAAGGGACACTCAAGCTCTCCAAGATCAAGGTTTTAGAAGGATATCAAGGGTTTCAAAGAATCAAGAAGGTCTTCTCATCCCTAAGGAATTTTGAAGACAAAGGATACATTATCATCCTGAAGGAATTCAAACCCTAGTTCGTGTAAAAGGGCATATTTAGTTAAAACCTTCTTGGGATCCTTGCCCTATCAATCATCAAATGGAAATGAAGGATTTTAAAGCATCTTAAAGTTTTCCCTTTCAAGGGAAAAATAAGAAAGGGATTTTCATTATCATCAAAGATATCAAGGAAATATACCTCTCATTAAACCAAAGGATTTCATCTCAAAAGAGAATCCTTATGTCAAACATCCTTGAAGAAGATCATCCAACAAACATCAAGGCATCATCAAGAAGTCATCATCAATCATCATCAACAAAGGCACCAAGTTGAGGAGTTCATATTCACTTAGCAAGTAAGTATTTATACTTATATATCTAAATCTCGTAAAATGACTTTATTTTGCAAGTATGTCAACAAATTGGTTGGGTCATTGAACTTCCTTGCATGACAAAGGAGGATAGACCTAGTCCTCAAGGAAAATGAAGTTATTAATCATTTCAAAGGAAAACTCTCCATCCCATCTGAAGAGAAATCACTATCTATATATATATGAAAAAGGATCTAAGGGCTCAAAGGATTCTCATAGAATCTATCAAGCATTCTCTCATCCCATATGTAGAAGAATTGGAGACATCAAAAGAGATATATGATAAGCTAGTAGAATTATTTTATGAAATATCAATAGGACAATTTATATCACTAATAATTGAACTATACAAGTTGAAAGCGTAAAAGAATTAAGGGATATCTACATATCTCACTAAAGCATCACAAATAAGGAATCAACTTCTAGATCTAGGAGAGACGATATCTGATAAAGAAATGATTACCATTGTTCTAAATGCTCTAACTGATGAACAAGGAAACCTTGTATCAAAGGCACATGAAGAGGAAAAATATATCCCATTCAATAATTTTTGGTCACTATGCATGATTTAATAAAACAGGTTGAAGGAAAAAAGTTATGCAGGATCAGACAAGAAGGTTCAAACATTTTTTGTCATGTCAAGAAGAAAAGGGATATTTGGAAAATTTGGTCCTCAGAAAAAATAAGAATACCAATATGTCACAAATCCAATTCTATGGATGTCAAGAATATGGGAACTTTAAGAGAAACTGTCCTAAGCTCAAGAAGGAAAACAAAAAACGAAAAGGGGAAGAAGTCCATATCATTGAAGATATGGAAGAAGTTAAAAAGAATACATTCAATATGGAGGAGGTAAAAGATCTTTACTATTTTTGAGACAGGTCTTCCTTACGTATTTATTTTCAAGATTTTGTATCAAATTTTCGTTATAAAGTATAAATATCATGGTAGAATTCATTAGAAGCATGATAGGATGCATCATGTTAGAGAACGCATCATAGAAGCATACGATTGAAAGAAAGAGCTCGTATCAACATCATAAAGAAGCATGAAAGATAGTTGAAATAGAAGTCTGTGGATGTCACCTATAGAAGGATGTAGCCTTTGGTAACCTGATTGGAAGCATAAGGAGTACTTATGGGAATAATAAAGTAATATATTATAGAGATCATCATACATCATTCAAAAGGAGCATTTGCAAGATAAGGATAATCAAGATCCTCCAATGGAATCTTCATTGGAAGGTTCACCTAGTGGAAATAGCAAGTGTCTCGCTAGGAATTGAAACTGGAATTCATGGTATGATGGTATGATTACAAGTCAAGGGATTGGAGTTATTTCAATCAAGGAAGTTTTCAAAGGAAGACTAGATGATCAAAAAAAAAAATGAGGTATGTATGCTTGCACTTGATAAAATAGATTCATGTCATATGGTTGTAGATATTATGAATAAGCATGATAAAAATAAATGAACTCCTCCTATTAAAGGATGCATAAAGGCATGGTTCACACATTGACAAGATGAAATCAACATAATATGTCATCATATTAAATATGAGGTGGTTGACAAAGTTGAAGGAACTATGATTGGTGGTTCTTGGAATAAGATGTGTGAATAAAGAAAGGAAAAGGCCATGAAAAATGCAGCAATGGATAAGGCAATCAACATCTAGGGACTAGAATATTTGACTATGATATATCCATGGGAAAGATATGAAGATCCAGATAAAGTTTGAAAAATAAAGAGACCCTTGAAATTGTATATATTTTTGGATATGTGTCAATGTCTGTGCAGGATGTTGATGCAAACAAGGGATGTCATGATGAAAGACTGCCACAAAGGTAATTTTGATTCAATTTTCATTTTTCTATTTTTGAATAATATCTGGATGGGATAATGTAGGCCTACCAAAGGAAGAGTTATAAATGTCATCTACAACTAACACTCACGTGGTAGGATGAAATATCCTGAAAGAAAATTGATGTGAAGAAGGTAGAAAGGCATGAAGGAAAGACCAGATATAGACTAATGGATAACTTTCCAATTAAAGGATGATATGATTGACATGATTCATGAATGAAAGTGATGGATGGTTGATTCCTTATGAATAATTCCCAAAAATATTAAGACTTCTAAATAAATAAAAATAAGCTCATGACATCGAAAGGACGAGATCTTCAAGTAGCTAGTTGTCCCATGATCACCACCTAAATAGTTGTTGGAAGCAAGTCCCTAGTCAAGAGTGAGATTGGTCAAGTCCTTTATTAAGAGGGAGCTTGGGTACATTTCTTTTATAGGAATGGGTACATTCCTTCATTGGAATGGGTATGTCCTCCCTAGTTAAGAGAGAGAGATAGAAACATCATTCTTATCTTCACTTGGGAAGATATAATGGAGGATTGGGTAAGCATCTAACATCTTATACTCTTTGAGGATGTGGTATGGAATCCAAGATAAGAGTATTCCTTGTGGAACATACATTGAAATAACTCGAGTGGGGTATGTTTCGAGAGAGATAATGATGAGGGTGTCTATAAATCATCGGTCTCGCCAAAATTGTACTCTGATATTTTGGAGTGATATAGTTTTTATTCAAGGCCTTGTTATGTGACAATGTTGGATGATATGATGCTATATAGATGGGTTACCAATATGAATCTTATTATGAGAATTATTCATATTGAGAATGTACAAGTACCTTGTATGGATTATGAATACCTCCATAGTTAATACAAAGTATTGAAATATGTAACTAGGTTTGGTCTTCATAATGACAAATGTAATCATGATTTTATGTACTTAATGAAAAGATAAAAATAAATTTATTACTGAGTCTTGAGGCATGGGTTTCATGATCAAGAGAAAATATTTTTATAGGTCAAGGCACCCATTGAGTGCCTATAGGTTTTTTATAAAGTCATTGAGTCATTTTCATGTATCAATGACCCATTTGGGCATGTTACATATTGTAATAAAATTATTTGAGTCAAAATACAGTCAAAATACCCTCCAAGACAAAGTCAATCATGCAACAATCAAGTCAGCCTAAGGACATGTCAAATCGGCTTAATAAAAGGCTCAAGGAAGCTTATATATAGGGCACTCGGTCTCATTTACAGATCACACTCTCACTCACACAAGTTCGATCATAAAGACAAAAAATAAGTGCAAAGAAGAGGAGGTCAAAGGAAGGAGAATAAGACAAAGTTTTGGGTTTTGTTTTGGGCTACTTCTCTCCACACGTGGAAATAAATTAGGTCACATATTGTCGTTCGAAAGTCGAATTATAGAAGTGAATTTAGGTCACTAAGAAGAGTTGTTTTGAAAGTAGAGTTCTCTAAAATACATAATATACCTAAGAAGAGAAGTGTTGCAGTCGAAGTTCCAGTAAAAGTTGAGGTCGAAGTTGCAAGTCAAAGTTGCTTTTTCTAGGCAAGTCGAAGTTGCATTTCTAGGCAAGTCAAAGTTTCATTTTATGGGCAACTTGAAGTTGCAATTTATGGGAAAGTTGAAGGTGCAGTTGTAGGATAGGTTGAAGTTGTTTGAAAGAGGAACTACTCAAAGAAAAATCATTTAATTGGTATTGGAATGGTTCTTGGTCATGGGTCTAGGTCTTGGAATTCATTAATTGAATATTCTATAAGTAGAATAATTCATTAGGTTTTCCTCTCAAGCTTGGAGAGGTTTTGGCACTGGATGATCACCTACATCTTGTGTCCTTTGTTTAATTTTTATTTATGGTTTGGTAGATGTTTGATGAAGAATAAAACATAATAATAACAAAGTACAAGAAGAACCTAATTAAGAAAATTAAAAATTCCTCACAAGTAGTTATCATTATAAGAGAAAACATCTAATATATTTTCCCTAGATTTCTCAACAATTGCAACCATTCATGTAGTAGTTGATTGAAGGTATATTTCGAAGCTCATATTTCCCAACACCTAGAGATGGGTATTTTCACTTATTTTGAACATGTAGATGCAAAAAAATTGGAGGCTACTGAAAAAGAAAAAAACAATTACAAAGTGTTGGGTGGCTGAAATTATTTCGAAAATTTCATGGCCATGATTTAGAGGTGATGAGGGCAATGTTTTATGAAACCAACTCCCACAATATAACAAAAGAGAGATCACCTCCTTAGAAATCAGCCACTTCGAGGGGAAACCTCATTTACATTACATAAATGAATAATTATTGGATGATACAAATGACAAAACCTCCTTTCTACATATAGAAGTCCATGGGGTCACAATATAATCCTAGCCGACCCTAAAATAATAATGTAAGGGAACAATAATAACAATAGTGGCTTTTATGGGGAACAATAATAACAATATGGATGTTCTGATGTTTTTGTATAAAATTCTCATCCTCCCATGTGGAATATTCAGTGGGTAAGTTCTTCCACTTGATGAGATACTCTGAAATTGATCGATTTCGTAGCTGTCGAGTTCTTTTATCTTTGACTGCTTCAGGTTTCAATATGATTTTTCCTTCCTCATCAAGTTCTGGAAATATTGTTTGAACTGAAATTTTGTCACCTATAACTGTCTTTAAGCATGAAACATGAAAAACTGAGTGCACACAAGAAGAAGCAGGAAGCTCCAATTTGTATTCCATAGTACCAATCTTTTGCAACACCTTGTAAGGACCATAGTAATTTGGCGATAATTTATTATCCTTCATAGAATGCTTGAGGGACATTTGTTTGTATAATTTAGTCGTAAAAATACCCAGTCTCCTACATCAAAACTTCTCTCGCTGCGATGTTGATCTGTCTGTTGTTTCATTCGATTTTGTGCCAAATTTAGGTTATCCTTTAAGAGTTGGAGAACTTGTTGTTGATGCTCAGTATGATCTTCCACTTCTTAAACCTTAGAATTTTCTCTTAAAGATGATATGACGGATGGTGGATGAAAACCATAAAGTGCCATAAATGGGGTCATTTTTCTGCAGTATGGAAGGAAGTGTTATACCACTATTCAACCAGCGGTTACCACTTGACCCATTATGTTTTTTTATCATATTAAAAAAAAATATATATCCTTCCAAACATGTGTTCACTATCTCAGTTTTCCCATCGGATTGAGGATGATAAGATGAGTTATGAGCTAGTTGAGTACCCAAACAAGAAAACAATTCCGTCCAAAAATTTCCATGAAAATGGGTTCTCCGTCACTTACAATAAACTTTGGTTTCTGGGGTAGCTTCTCAACTGTTTCTACAAATGGTTAGCAATCGTACTTACTTTAAATGGATGAGATAATGCACAAAAGTGTGCATACTTGGTAAGTCTATCAACTACCACCATGATGACACTCTTTCCTTCAGACTTAGGTAAACCTGTGATAAAATTCATTGAAACCTCCTCCCAACGTTGTCTTGGAATGGATAAAGTTTGTAGAAGACCAAGGGTCTTAATTGTCTCAAATTTATTTTGTTAGAAAACCAAACATTCTGCCACAAATTTTGAATATCAGATTTAAGGCCATCCCAAAAAAAATCTTTCTTCACACCGTGAAAAGTTTTTAAAAATCCTGAGTGTCCTCCTAAGGGAGAGATGTGAAATTTCAAAATAATATTTTTTTTTATTTGGGAATTCTTACAAATATATAAGAGATATTTGTACCATAAGGAATCATTTCTCCAACTAAATTTATCATATGTACCAGGATCTAGCTGCAAATTTTGAATGAGTGTCCACACTTCTTCGTCATTCTTCCATTCATCCCTTGCTTTGGTTATCCAATCAAGTTCGATAGTAGAAATGGCACAAAGCAATGCTTCCACCTCTTCATCCTTTCTCGAGAGTGCATCTGCAACAACATTTAGCTTCCATTTTTTTTGTAGATGATTTCAAAGTCATAACCCAACATCTTTCTAACCCATTTTTGCTACTCTTCTAAAGATAGTCTTTGTTCCAAAAAGTATTTAAGACTATCATGATCAGTTTTTACCTTGAAGTGTCTTCCCATTAGGAAAGGTCGCCATTTATTTGGTGCATGTATTATTGCCAACATTTCCTTCTTATAAATAGCTTTTTGTAAATACTTTCCTTTGATTGGACAAATTTCAAAAGAAATGTGTTTTCCTTCTTGCATTAAAACAATACCAATTCCATTTCGTGAGGCATCAAATTCCACAATAAAGGTTTTTGTGAAGTCTGGCGTAGCTAAGACCAGTGCTAGGAACATTTCCTCTTTAAGATGTTCAAAGGCCTTAGTTGTTTCAGGAGTCCATGAAAATGCATCTTTATTCAATAATGTTTTTAGAGGTGCTGCTATTCTCCCATAATTCTTGAAAAACTTGTGATAATACCTTGTTAACCCGAGAAATCCTCACAACTGCTTTATGGTTGTGGAGAATTTCCATTCCATAATGGCTTTAATTTTGTTAGGTCTACCTTAACACCCTCCTGAGATACAATATGACACATATATACCACCTCTTGTACTCCAAAGAAAAATTTGGATTTTTTTGCATATTGTTTCTCCTCCAATAGTTTGAGCACCCTGTCAATATGTTGAACATGATCCTTCTAAGACCTGTTGTAGATTAGTATATCATCAAAAAATACTAACACAAATTTTCTAAGGAAGGGTTTTAAAATGGAATTCATCAACCCTTGAAATGTAGAAGGTGCATTGGTAAGGCCAAAAGGCATGACCAAAAATTCATAATGACCCTCATGAGTTCAAAATATTGTTTTCAAAATAACTTTAGTCTTCATTCTAATTTGATGATATCCTAAACAAACATCCAACTTGGTAAAATAAAATGGTCCATGTAATTCATCCAATTATTCATCAATCACAGGAATGGGAAATTTATCTTTAATAGTGAGCTTATTGAGCTCCCTATAATCCAGACACATGCGCCATGATCCATCCTTCTTGTGCACCAATGCGACTGGAGAAGAGAAAGAACTTTGACAAGGTTGAATTATACCAGCCTCTAACATTTCTGCAATCATACGTTCAATTTCTGTTTTTTGGACATAAGGATATCTGTAAGGCCTGATTTTTGGGGGAACACTTCCTGGAATCAAATAAATAGTAAGATCATGATCATGAATACGTGCGAGTCCTTTGGGAGTTTCAAACACCTTGGAATGATTGTCCAAGACTTTTTGGAGATCTGGAGAAATAGATGATTTTGATGTTGGAACTTCTAGTGAGCATAATTGTGCAATTACACCTCGTTGTTCTTTCTTCAAAATATTTTTCATGACATTAGAGCTTATTATATTTCCCGGCTTCCCTGCGATACCCCGTAATTCAACTTCCTTTCCTTCCGAAAAAAATTTCAAGAAAATTTCTTGAAAATTAAAAGCTACTATCCCCAAATATTGTAACCATTGTACTCCTAGTACAACATTAGCGCCTCCCATTGGAATGGAAATCATTGGACTATTCAATACATATTTCCCCATGTTTAGCTTAATATTATGGAATTTTCCAGATAAATTTATAGTTCCTCCATTTTCAACCATCACTTGACACTCTAGTGATGGGTATAGGAAGAAATTCAACTCCTAGGCTACCTTACAATGAATAAAATTATGGGTACTACTTGAATCAATCAACACTATTACCTTTTTCTTCTTGATATGTCATTCTATCTTGAAAGTTTCAGGAGTGGTAATTCCTGCCAATGCATTACATGATATGGTCAGACTCATTTCTTCTTTCTATAAGGTTGATTCTTGGTGTATATCCTCTTCTTTTGAAGTTTCTTGTTCATTTACTTCCGCCTCTTCACAATCTATGTAAAATAATTTCTTCTCAGCACACTTATGACCTTTAGTGTATTTTCTATCAAAACTTTACCAAAGCCCTTTTTCTCTTTTTTCTTCCAATTTTTGTGGTGCCAACCTTGTAGGTTGTGGAAGTCTAGGAGTAGCAACACTTCCATATTTATAGATGTGAGTGGTAGGATTCCTTTTCACCATAATTTTACATTCGATTTTTCTTGCCAACCTGAACCATTTTACATTAGTTACCCTTATATTCAATTTTTGGAAGTCCTCAATGTGCACCAACACTGAACCCTTTTGTTTGATATTTATCAATTGGCTAAAGAAGGTGTTTCTCTTTGTATCCTCATAATGTGCTATCATTTCCTTCGTAAAAATTGATCAAGTGAAAAAAAATTTACGGGAGAAAAGCCATTGATACCATACAAATGTATTTTGTTCTAGATATAAAGTTGCAATGCGTACCTTTTGTGTGTCTTTCACATTATTGAGATCAAAATATTGCTCCATCTATAGTATCCATGTTATGGAATCGTTGCCATCAAACTTCCTCATATCGATCTTTGGAATATGGTGGGTCTCCAATCCAACATTAGAGTTTATGAAACCATGATTAACATTTATTTTTTTCTAATAATTAGTTTCCTCTATTATATTTTCACCACTAGGAATCATTTCTTGTATCAAATTTTCCAAACCTTCCTTCAAACCTTCCACGTCTGCTTTTAGATCATTCTTGTTGTCTTCCATGTTGTATTTCATTTTTTCTTGCATGTCATCCATCTTAGCTTCGATGCCATTCTTCATACCATCCATCTTAGCTTCCACACCTTTCTTTAAACCATCCATATTAGCTTCCATGCCTTTATTCAAATCATCCATTTTAGCTTCCACACCTTTCTTCAAAACTTTCATTTCATTTTTTGTTGCTCTTTGCGAGAGCGAAAGTTGTTGCACTTGCTCTTGTAATTTTGATATATCATGTTGCACTTCTTCCTCTTCATGAGTCATAGTAGAGCCTTATGAGGGCTTAATGGGAGTTGAATTCTTTTTAGGGGGAATTTTAAAACCCAATACTGATATCTATGATTCAACATTCCCTTGGAATCACATCAAACTGATTTTTCAAACAAGAATTATGCAATTTGGAAAGAAAAAAATGAACACCTTTTTCTTGCTTTTGAGGAGCTCGATATTGAAACGGATGTATCTCTGTAATTTCGTATCCCCAATATTTTATCTTTAGTCCTTTAGTATCCCTCTGAATCTTCTTTCCAATGCCACAGGACTGACCTGATTTGGATTTTCAAGGCAAAGTGATGCCTAATCTCCCGAAATGACCTAATTATGGATTGGTCTAGTAGAGTGAACTTGTACGGTGTACCACATGTCATTTTTTCATCCTTTGGCTCTTAAATTAATACATAGTATACTACAGTTTGTGTACTTTCAACCACATTTTAGAGAATTCAAATATGATCCTCAGAGAGAGAGTTATGACTATTTTCCCAAGGTCACCTCTTTGAGATGAAATTCGAGAGCTTGCAAAAACCATAACTTCCACAGATCATATCTCTGAAAATATTGTGAACCGATATCTAAAATTTTTACATGATGTTCATCAAGATTTCTTCGCAAATGGGTTTCTTTTAGCTTCTGCACCTTCGTAGAAAAAAGGTTATAACAAAAATTCCACAATGACCTATTTGAAGCAGCAAAACCCTAGAATCCAAAGCTATGATACCAAATGTTATGAAACCAACTCCCAAAATAGAAGAAAAGATAGATCAATGCCTTAGAAATCAGCCACTTTAAGGGGGGAACCTAATTTACATTACATAATTGAAAAATTATTAGATGATACAAATGACAAAACCTCCTTTCTATATATAGGAGTCCATGGGGTCACAATATAATCCTAGTCGACCTAACAATAATAATGTAAGGGAACAACAATAACAATAGTGGCTTTTATGGGGCACAATAATTACAATATGGGGACTACAAGGGTACAACAATAACAATAAGGGGGCTACACTAACAACAATAAGGGACTACACTAGTAATATAGGGACCTAACACATTTGCAAGGGCCTTTGATGGCATTGAAGCAGAGATTGGAGATATCAAGTTGAAAGTAACAGAATCATTTCTGGTAGAAGCCACAAGACTTACAAGGATAGGGGGAAAAGGGTTCAAGTGTCAACGACTTAGAGATGATTCATGGAGGACTTTTAAAAAAAAACCTAACGTGGATATCACATCCTAGAAGAAGGGGATATCAATATCAACTTTCAAGAAGAAATAGAGAAATTTATTGTTCATATTCCAAAAATGTATCACCTATGAAGGGAGGTATTATACAATCCTTTTATATCATATAAGACCTCTTATGCACTTCCTGAAGGGTAGAGAGATAAACTTGGCTTACTATTTGATCAATAGTCTTAAGAAGATGGCATTAAATATCCAAAGGAATTCCAAGAACATAAATATATCTCTTTTTCATTTTTATTTAGTAGTGATCCTTATTGAATCAGAATTAAAGCTAAGAAATGATAATTGGGAAAGCTTTTTGGTAAGGAATAATTTCAAAGAATTATTAGAGAATGAAGAAAACAATGGCCCGAAAAGAAAAAGAAGAAGAGGTAGGGTTTAGATTTCAAAACCTAAACCCACAAATGAAAATATAGGAACAAAGAAAATGCTAGCACGGGAGATAGAATAAATTATTCTGACATAGTTAGAAAATATGCATATAGAGCCAAAAGATCCGACAATACTAGAAGTCGAGGATAAGTTTGAAGTCGATGAAACCCTGATTCCTAAACTTGTTGAAAAGGGAGAATCATCAAAGTTAGAGCATGTAGAGAGGATAATATAAGGTCAAAAAAAAAAAAATTAAGAAGAAGATCACAACCAGTGATAAAATCAACAAGAGAAAGCAAAAAGACTCCAAAGCAAGTTGAGTTGAATGTTTTTATTATATTTGTCCCTAAAAAGAAAGGAAGTAAAAGAAAGGATTCTAAGGGAATAAAGGGCTTAGAAAAAAAAATATAGATACATGAGAGTTATAAGGAGTATGAAAAAGAAAGATAGCCTTGTTTCACCTAAAAAATTGGAAATTTTAGAAATGGAAAAATTGGAATTATCATTAGCAATGCCATAAAGGGGAAGCCCAAAAGTTGACAAAATACAACAGTAGGTATATGACTACATTTATTCTCTGGAGCAAGAATCATGTAATGAAAAGGTAAAATGATATCCTCCCATTATTGAATATTCTTTTCAAAATGGTATATCAACACCATCAAACAATGATCTAGAACAATCTGAGTTGCCTTTCAATGTATCTATGGAAGAAGACATTTTCAAAACTTTCAAAGAACATGTGGTTGAACTGGAAGTGTTTTTTTTTTCTTTAACAATTTCAGATATTTTTATTACTCTTTGAAAAGGAAGAAGGCTCTCGCTTATAATATTGATGAAAGGGGGAAAATAGAGGAGGGGGATAAGCATCTGGGATCATAGTCCAATTCTTTTACATCAGGGCAAGGAATTCCTCCAACAACATTGGATTTCTAGTTCCTAAAACACTAATTCAAAACACAAATAAACTTACATTCCATAACTGGAAATCCACTCATCGAAAAATTGTACTTATCCTACGAATTTTTTTCTTTTAAACTTTTGTTGATATATAATTTGATTATGTTCCTTCGACTGATTAAGGAGGTCCTTCACATGTTCAATCCTAAAAAATGATCGCAGAGGAAACCAACATGGATATGCAAGCTTGAGCAAATAAAAGGGAACAACAATCAAAGCAGATGGAACAACAATCAAATCGGAGGGAACAACAATAAGAGTGGAGGGAACAACAATCAGATCAGAGGGAACATAAATCAGAGCGGAGGGACCAACAATCAGAGAGGAGGGAACAACAATCGGAGTGGAGGGAACAACAATCATAGCACAGTGAAAAAAAATCAGAGCAGGGGGAACAACAGTCATAGCAGAGGGAATAACATTCAGAGTCGAGCAGATGCACACTATAGACTAGTGCAATGAAAATGGGAGTAATGGAGATAAGGAGTGTTGTAGAGAGGTTAATGCGGAATAAGGTATAAGAAGAGCAGGTAGGGGAGGGATGACGGGAAGAGGAAAAAATTGGGGGAGACTCGAGAGGGCATTAGGACGAGGGACCTCAAGAAGCTCTTTTTTGGTGGAAGCCCATTGATGTTGGAGAACTGCAATCTCTATTTTTTTTTTATTTTTCAACTGATTCACTTGTTCTTTGATTTGATCTATGACTACCTTGTGCACATGGTAGTGCACACAGGAATAAGACATCAGATCCTTGGAGTCCATGTCATTCTTTGTTGTTAAAGAGATGAAACAGAGATGTCGTAGGAAGCTATGATCCGTTGACTGTAATGAAGAGAAGCAAACAGACAGATATCTGTTGAGAATGACTGAAGCGAATGCTGGAGGTGTTGATGAATTATGACTAGAGTAATGCAGAATACTCTGATATTTTGACTGAGATGGAACCAGAGATTAGCAAAAGCGACTGAGGACGAAGCTGAAGGTGATGAATTGATGGAACTGAAATGGTGCGACAGGCTCATATCTGAAGACTGAGGAGGACAGAAGAATTGTAATAGAGTGCTAAGAATAATAACAAGAGAAAGAGTTGTAAATAAAAGAGAAGGGAGTACGAAGAAAAAAACTTCATAGGGATGGAGGTGCAAGGAGATGGCGCAGGGGAGGATGCAGAGGGGAGGAGAAGATGTAGGATAGATGATATGGAAGGAGAGAGTCGATAGGCAGAGACAATGATCAGCAAAGAGGTGGGCTCGAGCTCGAGACCACCAACAGGGGAGAGGCCGAGATTCATAGCTTAGAAGCCACTGGGCAACAGACATATCAGATGAGATTAAGATCTAGGTGAACAGAATGGCAAGGAGGAGAAGATAAATAGAAGATAAAAGGCACGAAGGATGGGTGTCATGGAAAGGAGAGGGGAGAGGGGAAGTTTTGAAGGAGGATCAAGAAATATTACAATAGTGCATGGAAATATTCCTTCTCCAGGAAGGACAAGGAGAACACAATATTTAAGAGGGATTCATGCCTGTGTAATTGATTTTTGACAGAGCTTCACTATCATAGAATTGAGATTTTGATGAGATCACTATCAATTTTGTCTTCACCTTAGATCCTTTCAATTGCCTTGTTTGCATGCACGTCTGCCTTTTTACTATTATCCCTTATAATATGGTAGCATGCAATTTTTCCAAGTTTCTTTAGGTGTTGGTTGATCCTTTTCATTATGTGATGAAATGCTACATTCTTTAGCTTTGTGCAACTTTCCACTTCTTGTATTATTATTGAAGAGTCTCCCATTATTATTAGGTTCTTTATGTTCTGATATTTTAAGATCTTAACTCCTAGAAGAAGCCCATAGGCTTTAGCCCTATTACTTGACATGGTGCCCAAACCCCATTCAAATAGAATTATATTTTTCTTTTCATGATCATGAATTAAACCTCCTCCACTTGTTTTTCTAAGGTTCAGTTTTGAGGCTCCATCAAAGAAAAGACATGACCTATTAAGGGTGGTTAACCAAATATTGAATTCATCTGTTGGGAGTCTTATTTTCCAGTTTTGATTTTCCTTTCTGTGCTTGGGCACAACTGCTATATTGGGTCTTCTATCTGCATACCTAATCCATTCCATTTCTTCTTCCTAGGTTTGCGTCCAATCTATTCCTTTTGTCCCCTTGGCAGATAAGAATTCTAAAACTAGTCCCCATGTTTTTAATAAAACCCTTGCCATAGTTGGATTTTTGTTCTGGGAGATATTATTGTTTCTAGCTAACTATATCTACCAACATAAGAATGATGGGACGCTGGTCTAGAATATTTGAACTGTGTTTTTTTTTTTTGAAGGTGTATGGATATTTCTTTTTCCATTGTGCGAATAAGTCATTGAAAGGGAGGGAGTAATTTAGTGATGTTTCAATAGGATGCGCCAAAAGTTTCCAACATTATTTTGCAAAGTTTCATTCTAGGAAAAGATGTTGTATATTTTCTTCAGCAAGAAGACATGGTGGGCATTGAGAAGGGCCCAAAATTCCTCTGCTTTTGAGATTCTCTGGTGTGAGTATTTTTCTTTTCAGGAGGGCCCAAATGAATATTTTGATTTTTGGCAAACTTCCAATTTTTCATGCCAATTTCTAGAGATTCCAGTCATGATGGACTTGTTGCTCCTGCAGCTTTGTGTATCCAGATTTTACTGTGTACTCCATGCTTGAGGGGTTCCATATTAATGTATCTTGTTTTCCTTGCTCTATTGGAGCTGCTCCTTTAAGTAGGGATATTAGAGTTTCCCATTGATTTTTTAATCCTCGAGGAAAGTTTGGAGCTTTCCATTGTTTCCAAGTTCTGTTTGTGTCCCATTGAGATATTTTTTCTAGAGTGGAGTAACTTTTTGATAACATCCAGTTTCGTAATCTTTTTATTTATTGATTATTGATGAGTGACTCCTTTCCCATTATGTTTGCCTTCCATAAGTTGATTTCTTTACCATTTCCTAACGTTCTTTATATATTGCTTTTGATCAGAGGTAGTACCTTGATTATAAGTTTCCAAATTTGTGTGCATGGTCTTAATGGTTCTTTCCCTTCTAAAATTGAGATTTTGGGTGCATTTAGATATTTTGAATCCAATGTTTGCTTCCACCAGCTTATTTCTCTTGTGATGAGTCTCCATGCAATTTTGGCTACCAAGATCTAGGTCCATCACTCCAGGTAATCGAATAGAAATGCCTCCTTTCTCGTATGGCACAGTTACTTGGCTCTATTTAATAAGACATAATTTTTTTGTTTTTGTTCTGCTTCCTTGCCAAAGGAATCCTATGATTATTAATTCAATTTTCTTATGTATACTTACACGAGCATAGATCGTGGAAAACTAATAAAGGGGAAGAGCTGAGAGGATGGATTTTATAAGAATGACTCTTCCTGCTTGATTTAACCAGATCATTCCCTAGGAGTGGATCTTTTTATTCATCTTCTTGGTGTATTTTGTCCAGATTTCAATTTTCAAGTTTTTCTTTGTTATTGGCAGCCCAAGTTATTGAAAGTGATTCCAGTGGGCTTGAAATGGAATATCTAAAATTTGAGATATTCTCTGGAGTCTTCGATGTGGTGTGTTCCAACCAAAGATGCAACTTTTACCATTGTTTAGAAAACCTTTAGAAAATCCCATGAAGTTATCTAGAAATTTTTTTACTCTTCTTGCAACTATGCATGATACTCCACCCATTAATAGGGTGTCATCCACAAATAAAGAATGATTTATTCATTTTACCCCTTTACTCATTGAGAGGCTTGTTAAGGTGTGATTTCTTCTGCAATATTCCAGTTTTCTTCTCAAAGAATCAACCATGAGGATGTAGAGGAAAGGAGACAAGGGGCAGCCTTGTCTTAAACCCTGAGAGCTCTAAAAACATTCACAAGGCCTTCCGTTGAATAGGGGATCTATCCATGGGCCACTTACACAAGCTTTTATGATTTTGATAAAATCTATCGAAAAGACAAATTTATATAACACTGCTGAAAGGAAGGAAATATTAACTCTGTAAAAGGCGTTTTCCATATCCATTTTTAATATAAATCCCTGTTATTTGCCCGCTATGCTAGAATGTAATGCCTCTTGAGCTAACATAATATTGTCTACAATCTATCTTCTAGGAAAAAAGCCTCCTTGGTTCTCTTAGATTAGGGAGTGAAGGAGAGGTTTAATATGACTTGTAAGAATCTTGGTTATTACTTTGTATGAAGAGTTACAAAGAGAGATTGGTCAAAATCTACTAAGGGAGGAAGGTTGAGTTTCTTTTGGTATGAGGGATAAGTATGTTGAGTTTTTGTACCTTTTGATCTTCTTCTTCTTAAGGACATAACTGATCATCTTTAACAAATATTTTTAATTAAAAACCAGTAATAATGGTAGAAAGATATGGAGAATCAATCCAGGCCAATAGCTTTATCTAGATAGAGGCTCCATATTGCTACCATTAGCTCATATTCTGTGACATATTTAATAATATATTTATTCATTGCTTCATTTATAATGTGCAGAATATGCTTAATGAAGTCTTCCACGTTTGCATTCCCTTGTTCCGCTATTAACAAATTTTTATAATGATTATGCGCTTCTTTCTTTATCTCCTCTTGCCCTTTGATCTCCACACCCCCCTCTCCAATTATTTTATCAATGTGGTTTTTTATCATTCTTAGCTTTGCAAAGTTGTGAAAGAAAGTGGTGTTTTTGTCACCCGCTTGAATCCACAATTGCCTTGACTTTAACCTCCATGCTTCTTCATCCTTCCTGTTAAGCTGAACTAGAAGTCTTAGAGAGGCGTGTAAAAAAGGAAAATGAGATTATTCAAGAGAAAAATCATAAAATGTTCAAAAGAATGTACCAGTAGTTTCATAAGAATTCCAGTTTGAAGAAATCCAACAAAGCACTCCACTTGAAGATCAAAATATTGAATGAAAATTTTTAATGAGAAAACCAAGGTGGTCTATTGCTATGAAAAATAATGGTGCCAAAAGCAACTTGGACATTTACGAGATCATGCTTTCAATAAAAAGGCAAAAAAAATTTTGCAATTTTTCCTAAAATGCATGAAGACATGCAACATCCTAAGTGTGGGGGAATTTTGGGCCTAGGAATTATTACATTTTTGTCGTTGTTACTCTATTTTTATCACCTATAACTCATAGAATCGTTCATAACTAATCTATTTTTGCATCATCTTTCCATATTTCACATGAACATGATCATCTGAGCTTTTGATCCAAGCATATGAGACCATTCTTTGAATAAAAAAGTAGACAAGATTTTGTAATTTTTCCAAATTAAATGAATACATGAAACATCCTAAGTGTGGGGGAATGTTTGGCCCAGGAACTAACTCCTTTTTGTCAAATGCTATCTAGTTTTATCACCTATAGCTCGTAGAATCCTTCATAACTAATATATTTTTCCATTATCTTGTGATATTTCACATGAACACGACCATTTGAGATAAAAAGGAATAAAGAGTTAATAAGTCCAATATTTCAAAGGTTCTATACATTTTTGTTTATAAAATAGAACCAAGTGAAAATATCGCAAAATTTGACAATTTATGTAGCTTTTGTGACATTCGGTAGCAGAATCCAAGGTTAATGCAGTTCCTGAAGTAGTGAATCCAACTTAAACGTATGAACATGTGGAAACATTTTCCAGTATGGTGTTCCACCTATTTGGCACAAAAAATAATCCATTGGATGATCACGATGGATCGGTAAAACCTTCAGTCAACCTATCGCATGGCGTGAAGAACAAAGTCAGATTGCATTAGAATTGCTACCAAGAAGTAGAACCGACTTCAAGTGAGTGAGTTATCTTCTTTAGACCTATCAAGCTAAGGAAAAACATAAGGATAATTAGGTTTCCATAACACACCTGTATGTGCATGTAATCATTCATCAACAAACCTAGGAATTAAATTTGAAATTTTAGTTGGACACTTTCATTTTTCCGATATCTAGCACCATTGTTCTAGATTAGTTAGTTTTGAAAACATTATAAATTGATTGATTAACCAGCGAGGGACATTCATATACACAGTGATGATATATAACTTTGAACAATGATGTATACACAGTTACTTTTAGTTTAATATTAGACATTGATCTCTTTGTTTCCATTGTGTGTTGATGGATAATTCATGACAGTTATAGTAGAATATTTTTAGTTTTCTTAATCTTGTGCAATCACTTGGAGGCCCCCCCTTGTGGCGCATGAGACCCATAATATTTTATTTATTACTCTGTTTTTACTCTTCCATCACTCGGTTACGCTTTTACTTTGTTATGATATATTAGTCTTAGGTTTTAATTATTGATTTATTTTGTTCCAGGTTTGAGTCAAGCGCTTGATAAATATAATAAAATCCAAAAATATTTACTTTGACAACATTTGCATTTGTGCATTTAAGAATATATCTTTCAATTGTGTTGCATTATTTTCACTTTAAGGATTCATAAGGAATTCTTAGATTATATTTATAACTTCCTAAATTGATAAAGTTCACATGATTTTTCGTAAATTATATTTTCAAATGATGTTTGCATAGAATATCGTTTACATTTATTACATTTCGATATCTGCTTTAGTATATCAGTTCTTAATGTTTTTCAAAGGATAGAATTTCTTAAGTAGAATTTTAATGCTTTCATTTAAAATTATTTGTATGCTTTCTCAAGAATAAATGTATTTGCTTTTATATTCAATTGTCAATGCTTTCTTAGAATAAATTATGTGATTTCATAGTATAGATATTTTTCTTTCCATAAAATATATTTTCCTACTTTGATTAGAATAGATTTTCTTGTTTTCATTAGAATAGGATTTCCTACTTGCACTAAATAAGATTTCAATGATTTTCTAGAATAAGTCTTTTTCTTTAATATCTCAAATTTATATGCTTTTCTAGAGTATAATTTCATGCTTTCATAGATTAAAATTGGTATGCTTTTAACTATTTTCCTAAAATTAGATTCTAATACTTTTCTAGATTAAGATTTTCATTTTTTTTCATAGATTAATATTTCATTTCATAATAGATTTTCTTTCCTTTCATAGATTAATATTGTATTTGATGTTATTCATATAGTAGAATTTCTTTTTCTTGCTATTAGAATTGAAAGCTAAACTCCAAGCCACATATATTGTGTTGTTTACTTCACAATTTTACTTACTCAGATTGATGATTTAGTGTAATGTAATTTAAAAGCATAATTAAATTACATGACAAGGACCTTCTAGAGATTTTCACTTAAACATAATATTATTGAAAAAGATATATTTGGCGATTGAATTAGGTTTTCAACTTGCATAGTGTATAATATCAAGGATTAGATCTATAAATCAACATCCTATATTGATCCGAATTTATGCAGGAATGCAACAGAATATACAAATAACCATAAACATAGAAATACATCGGAAATAAGGCTTCATTTCCATTAATATCAAATCACAGAAATATGCTTACAAACATGATGGAAATAAAATAGCTAGGGTGCTGGTAGCGAATCTCTGAGAAGAGATGTGGTGGCTACAGACCTACGAACTGTATCTTGTAAGGGAGGCTGGGGGAGCCTGTTGTTGTGGAGGGAAATATAAATGTAGCATTCGGCATACTATTATCTCTTGTTTGGGGCCTCAGAGTAGCTCTAAGTTCGGGACCCATAAAACTACTAAAAATAGTAAGTTGTGAAAAAAGCTGAAAGAGACAATGGTGGGGCCCCAAGTGGAATAGGCGGATGGCCACCAATATCCCTTGTATCATTCCTCCCCCTTGAGAGTAATGGTTCCCATTGCGTTGAGTTCCTCCATGAGATGAGGAAACTTCTGTTGAACTTGGTCCCTAGTGAACCACTTGCCTTGGTGCAGGAGTTGGCTAGCTTTGACAACCCGATACAGTTGGATCTTCTGTCAGCGAGCGTTCTTGATTTTCATGTCCATGATACAGTCTGTTGTGGCCTGTTCCATATAGTCTGGGTTTAACTCTTTTGGTGTGAGTTATTCTGCAATGTCAGAGGTTTCCAATAGAGGTGGGAAGTAGGGATGAAGGTGGTCTACATTGAAGACTGGGTGCAGACCAAGGAATGGTGGAATACTGAGCTCGAAGGCATTGTTCCCTATAGCCTTGGTGATGGTGTACGACCCATATCGGAGCGGGCGAAGCTTGCGGTGGGGTCCAGTGAGGCGCTCCTTCTGCAAATGTAGCCATACTTTGTCACCCACCTGGAAGTTGTGTGGCACCCGGTGTTGATCATGGCGTTGCTTGTACTTGGCATTGGCTCTGTCCAATATATCATGAACCTGTTGGCGAATGTGTTGAATGCGCTCGATGAAGCTACTTGCTTTGTCAACTTCAGACTGGACATGAGCTGAATTGGCCTGAGCAGCTGCAAATGGCATGGCTACGTTAATGGGACATAGTGGCTGGAATCTAGCCCACAGAAAAGAGGCAGCAATAGGATTGAGCTTTGGAAAGCCTAGTTGTAGACGCATGTTGCCATAGGGAAGGCCTCTCATCCCATGTGTGTGGATGCTTTGAATTGTCTGTCTTGTGAGAATGTGTCCATCTTGTTATTTGTAAAAATTTGCTGAATAATGATTAATTATCCACCGAGACTATCCTGATCACATACAATTCGAATTTATATGCAACACATAATCTCTTCCACTCAGATCATCAAACATGCAGAAATAAAATCAAGCGATAACACATCAAATCATCATACACATTAACACATTATGTATGGGGAAAGCTTATAGCTGAAAACCCCGCAGCTATTGTGTATATTATAATGGAGAAATCAAGTAACAAACTCAGTACAATACTCCTCACAAGTACTCAGTACTTTCTCATACAGTTACTCACAATCTAGCTTGGTTTTGAACATGTTACTGGTTCAAAAATCACCACTAATTGCCTTGCCTCTATTGCGTGTTTCAATGCTATGGGATGGCCTCTTTATATAGATAAACCACCAGCCTGAACTGCGCAATCCTCATGGGCTTACTCCACCTATCTGTGTGTTGCAAATAACAACAGTATAGTCACAACTGATAGCTAACTCCACCCTTTCATCTACCTCTTTCACTGGTCTCCACTGAACTGATCATGCACTGTAGTGAACTGATGTGTTCCTGAGTTGAATTTTGAGTTACTAATTAATGAATTAATTAATATTTAATTCACTCCACTCATAACTAATTGATTAGCTAGTTAAACTAATCTCAATCAGTTCAACTAAAATAAACAGAACACAACTCCACTAGCTGTCTCATTAACTCCTCCAAACTTCTGCCACTGAAGTCCAACTGAAGTCAACCATGCATGATGCCATCAAACCCTTGGGAACCACATGATTCCTCTGTCAGATGCATGACCGCCAGCAGCTCGAACTAGAAGTGCTCCAAGAAGTGGCAGGTTTATGGTCAAATATTGTGGGGGTAAATAATATTTGGCTTCCATATTTTTAGACAGGCAGTCTAAAAATAGACTTCGACCTGTATGTCTAGAAATAGAGGTCCATCTATTTTTACCAACTCTTCCAATCATCCAAGAATAGCATACTGCAACTCCCAGACCATGCTCCATATGTCTAAAAATAGACATGGTCTAAAAATAGACTTTGCGCCAAAAATAGCCTGCGGGCCCACTTAGTGAAGGCGACTTCATTTCACTAAGCTCCATCATCTTGCTGCATTTTCAACATTGACGACCTTTCTGTACGGCCATTATTTTGGGGATGGAAAGATGTGGACTTGGTGACATTTCCAACGTGACTGAAGGCTGGACCAAAATGTGTTGAGGAACCTGCTATCCCGATCTGATATGATAGACTGTGGGATCCCAAAGTGCACCCACACTCGTTCAAAGAAGAGTTTAGCAGTGGCTTCTACTATGATATTCTTCTTGCAGGCCGCCATAATGGCCATCTTCGAGAATCTGTCGACGACCACAAAAACACAGTCATTTCCCTGCTTAGTAGAAGGCAGGCCCGACATGTAATCCATGGAGATGGATTCCAAAGGTCGACTAGGGGTAGGTAGTGGAGTATATAGGCCTTGCTTCTTGATGGTCGGTTTGGCAATGGCACAAGCAGTGCAGGATCTGATGTGCTTCTCGACATCCTTTCGAAGGTTCGGCCAATAGAAATACTTCTGTAGTATTGCTACTGTTTTCTTGACCCCAAAATGCCTAGCGACTCGACTGTAGTGTGCTTCCCATATCATCTTGGCACGCTCGCTTGAAGGAACACAAAGGTGTCCCAGGTGACATAAAAGTGCATCTTGGAGGTGAAAATTTGGAACTTGCGTGCCCCCCAAGAGTGCCTTGTAAGTGTGGCCGAATTCTGGGTCACTCTCATAGAGAAGCGGCCAATCAGAAGTCTCGTGCCCACAAGAGTTGAGCACGGTGGTGAGCGCCACGATCGGTGGTCGGCTGAGGCAGTCTGCAACATTATTGGTGCTACCCTTCTGGTACTTGATGTTCAAATGAAACTGTTGCAGATATGTGGACCACTTCTGATGGCGATCATTCTGCAACTTCCCTTGTGTCTGTATGAACTGCAGGGGCCGGTGGTCTGTGTGGATGATTGTTTCCTTCCCCAAAACGTAATGCTTCCATTGTCGACAGGCTTGCACAATGGAATACATTTCTTTGTCATAGGTGGGATACTTGCGAACTGTCTCAGACAATGTCTCACTGTGATATGCCACTGGATGTCCCTGTTGAGTAAGAAGTGCCCCAATAGCATATTCAGAGGCATCTGTCTCGATCTCAAATGGCTGTTGCAAGTCTGGTAAAGTGAGCACTGGGGCAGAAAAGAGGCGATTTTCAATTCTGTGAACGCCTTCTTTTGGGGTTCCGACCAAAATAATTTTTCTCTCGCTCCTCCCTTGGTGACTTGATTCAAGGGCCAAGTGATATGAAAAAATCCCAACATGAACCTTCGGTAGAAATTAGCAAGACCCAGAAAGCTGACTCTATTAGGGTGGTGGAGGTTGTTGTCAATCCTAGAGATAGCCTTGAGTTGTGAAAGACCAGTGCCTAGGACATCTTATATTCTTATATAGCAAGGAGCAAAATGATATGGCAGGGATAATTAGTAGGACAAAGCTCTCATGTTGTTTCTTGTAACAGGAAAATTAACTTGAATGGGACCAAAACTTTCAGAAGTTTGATGCAGAGGAAGCAATACTGCAGAGGCAAGATGCGAAACTCTAACACAAATTGTATCAGACAGTTCAAAGGCAGCTTTACTGCAAAGAGGGCTGGATTCTAAATACTTCACAGAGATTGATAATCATAGAGTATCTACTGCATACATAGAATAAAGAGAATACTGACTTCTGTTGAGACAACATCCAGAAATACATACCAGCATGTAGTGGGCTTATGAAATTAAGAATCCACACATGAAGACAATATTTTTAAATAACATCTCATAACAGCCAGTATAGCAGAAATATGGATGAATTGAAAATGATACAGCATATCACACCTAAGCCATATTTAAAGTGCCAAAAATCTTATGACATAAGTATCAACAAGGATAAATTTATATCAGAAACAGTGGGCTACTCGCATTCCAAAATGTGATACAAGATAAATGGATATAAACGAAATGAACAGCTAAGCTACAACACATAGGAGAGAATTACACACTGTAAAGCACCAAGACCAGAATCCTCCTTAAAGATAAAACTTCTCATTGAGACCCAACGGGCTCTTCACATTTGTATTAAAGCTTTCACAAAATGCATACAAGAAATTATTTTACAGTCAATTCTTCAGAAAATTTGGAACCTCTTTTTCTCTTCTGATTTTGCTTATATAGACACCTCCATACATGAGCGAGAAGATATTTTCTGGAAAATATCTTCTTCACATGCCAAAAATTTGTTAAAGGTCCTTATCAAAACGATCAAAACTTATGATGAGGAATGTAGACCTCTCATCATTTGCGGTTAGGCACTAGGCCGTTTTGAAAAAAAACATTAAACAAACATCTAGGCAGAAAGTAAAAGACTGAGGTGAAATATAAATTCCACCTGAAATTTAAAAATAACTAGCTAAAGTAAAAGTAAAAAGTCCACTTGGGCCGAATCATGAATTAACAGTGTTTCATGGACGAGAAGGGGTCGAGGCTATTGCTGACACGGGTGGCGGAACTTTTGCAGATGAGCTGGCGATCTGGCTGGCGAACTGAGTGCATATTTGCTGGCTTTCCGCTAATGGTTCGGGTATCGCTGCGAATCCTTGCACCTTGATATAGGCCTCTGTGAGGACGTTGAAACTTTCCTCAGTGGGGAGATTGTGCTTTATAAGATTAAGGAGGGCAAACTCTCGGCGGAGGGATGAAACAATTGTCTCGGCCTTTAACCGAGTGGTTTTATCTGACAGGATTTCCGTTCGGTCTCTTTCTTTCTGGAGGCATGTCTTATATTCTGTTAACGGTCATAGCACAGACGGAGTGGTTGGGTCCCAGCAAGATGGAAGTCCAGCTATTGTAATCTCGTCCCACACTGCATCAAACCGATCCACACTTGCTACCACCTGTTGCAGGGCTCTCGAGGCTATAACTCGGGCCGCCTCTTTGTCAATGATTTTCTAACATTCAAAGGCCTCCATGAACCGATTTGGTATGCCATGCTTTTCCACCTCATCAGACTCCAACTCTTTCAAGAAATAAATGTAGCTTCTGGCGTGCTGGGTTTTTCCGGACAAGTTGAGTTCTGCCTCCTACAATTTCCTGTTGAGATAGAGTACCGCAGATTTGGTTTCCCCCATCAGTTTTAGGAAACCCCACTATTTTGTCACCGTCGAGATTACTTCTGACCAGATTATACTTCTCGCCTCACTGAGGGTGATATTTCCCTTGAGGCGACCGTTGAGGTCGGTGATAGTTTTCTATTGGTCGGCTCTTATATTCTTTTCCTGCTCTATCTCTTTTTGCAGTGTCTCTATTTTCCTGGTATTCTCAACCAGGGAGTTTTCCAAATCAGTGATCCTCTATCTCGCGGTGGATACCTACTTTTCTAATATATCATTTGCATCTTTCGCTGCGTTCAGCTGCTCTGACAGTGAACTTGTCTCTAGTGGGGTTGTAGCAAGCGCACAACTGTGTGTGTCCCAGGTGTTCTGCAGCTCCGTCAACCTACTCTGAAGAGTGGCGATTGTTTCGGCCATTTTTTCTTTTTCCTCCTTCTCCTTTGCTAGAGTGTCAGCCAATTCTGATTTTTCTTTTTCTGCTTGCGCCAATTCGGTTGTTTGAACATGGTGGGAGGCCCATATGCTGACCTTTCTTTTCAATGACGAGACCTCCTTCTGCAATTTCTCTATCAAATAGCGCTGTGGGTTTGATTCTCCAGTCTCTTTTCCTTTGATTGAATCCCAGAGGCAGTGTATTTGATTTTCCAGGGCGCGGGAGTTTTCTTGTTCATTCTTAAGGGTTGCCCTCACCTGTTCATGCTTTTTCTCTAATTTTCGCAATGCAATGGTAACCCGCATTACCTCGTCCTTTAGCATATCACCCACGACCTAAAACAAGTTACATTTGTCAGGTGCTGGTACTTTGGCCATATCAATCGCATGTTCTAGTACCCTATAACTAGTGGTACCGGTATCAGGGTCCAAGATGGTCTCGGCCATAGACAATACTAGATGCTCCGTGTTTGCATTAATAGAAGCCGAGACCCTCGTGTGATATTTCTCAACATACCCTCCCAACTCGGCTTTGTACTTATCCCTGATTGTTCTATTTCTCTGGGCCCTTTCAACTGCAGCTGGTGAAGTATAATCTCTGATGGCCTGTGAGACTTCAGAGAAGTCGAAGGAGGTAACACTGTCTCTCAATACTTTGATCCCTGCCTTGCTACTATCGGGCTGGCCATAAGGTGCAAACGGCTCAAGCAGCTATTCTTCTCCTATGACTTCTGCCTCACTGGAGGTTGTTTTCTACTTTTTACGGAGGGGAGAACCTGCTCCTGAGGGACCTACTTCTTCTTCGCCTTGGCCTTTATTGACGTCTTCTCCTTCCCCTGTAGAAGATGAATCTGTTTCCATCTGCGAAATCAAAGGCCAAGTTTCAAGGTTAGCCCTCCACTCTATAAATGGCCTTGATTCATGTGTATAAGGAGTGGACTTGTTCCTCTTTCTTCTGTTTGAGATAATTTCCCGAGGATCATAGGGCCAAGCCTTTCCCTGTATTAGGTCCATGCCTTGCAACATCTTCTCAAAAATGGGAAGGGCATGTCTTGAATTCACAACAAACGGGCTGATTCTGATAGGGAGTCTCAGGATGAAACCCTTCTTTGCAGGGACAAAGTGGAGTTAGTCAGCCTTGAGGGTCTGCCGAATGTACTCCAGGGCATAAACTCGTCGAACAGGAAACACAGGTAGCTGGTAAGGGGAAACCTCGGCTCCATAGACCCGAATTTCAGTGTAATTGTCAAAAAAATACCAATCCCCAGTGCTCTGTGATTTACCGGCTTGTAGCCAGCTCTTCATTTCAGGAAAAACCCTAGGTGAGGGTGAATCATGGATGATAGTATAGGCAATGGATATGAACTCATTTAGGAACCTGGAATAACCCTCCCCCTTTGGAAATTGGCGTACAGAACAGTTCTAGTCAAAAACTGGTCGGGTTTGGGAATTCTCCTCATATACCCTATCTAAACCCAAACCCTTAAACTTATCAGTGTGCTGATACAGGAAAAGGTAGAAGACCATCGAACAAAAGCGGAAGTGACCAGTTTCTGAAATCTCTTGGAACTGGGTCTAAATGTTAGCAGAAAGAAAACCAGGGATATCCAGAACTACCCCCTTTTGAGACATTAACCACAAGAAATAAACACATACCTTGGAAATTTCCCCCAAACCCCCTACACCTAAAAGACCAGCGATGACGGCAAGGATGGGCTGCAGTTCTTCCGTGAATAGATTCAACGGGAAAGGATCTGTGGCAGGAAGAGACATAGCCTGATTGCTAGTTATAGAAGAAATGAAGGCGTTTTGATGCTCCCATGGAAATTTGGTGAACTAGGAGGTTAAGGCCACTTCATTGAAACTGGTATAGGTGGCGCTGGTGGGAAAGCGTAGGGCTTGCCTGATAATGTCAGGGGAAAGAGAAAAAATCTTATTCCCCTATGCAGAGGTGAACGTGCCTCGGCGCTCATCATAGGCCTCTTTAAGCGAGCAAATAAAATCGACCATAGGGTAGACTTCGGGAGTAATCTGATGGTATAAACCTGATACAACTACCCGATATCGATCTCTATTGTCGATATGATGCCTAAAAAGCTGGGGTTTTATACTGCTGATGTGAAAAGGGTATTTGGGGTCACAGATTCCAACTTGTAGGTCAATAAAAGGCTCGAACCCGGGAGCATTTCTAGTTTCTCGGACCTGAGGAGTCTCTGGTTAAGTTTTCTTGGGCGTGCCCCTTCCCATGACTGACATACAAAAATTTTAAAAATGAAAGAAAAGCAGAGGGAATATGAGGGACAGAATACCTATGTAGCAGGGAAATCTTCTCAGGAAAACGATGTGGGGGGTGTTGATAGTGACTAGGTAGACTTTGGCACTGGCTCCCACTTAATATATACTATAGCTGGAAAACCTGTGAATTTTACGGCAGTAAAATACGGGAATATTGTTATATATGACTGAGCATTCTGAGGTAAAAAGTGGATAAGTGGAATAAACGGGGGGGAAGTGTCGTAAGGACACTGACAGTGGATCACGCGACACATAGGGATTGGGGTGTCAGCTGGAAGAAGGTGAACACTACGTGTCGGGTTTAATACTGGTATGGGCCTCAGTACAAGTTAGCCTATAAACTTACCTTACCTCTCTTGCCGCATAAACCATACGATCCTTGAAACACATTGTTTGCAAAACAGGGTTAAATACACAACATGCCAATCTCTAAAGCCCGCTTCCCATTTTTCCACGTCATTGTAATTCCGCGCTTTGCCCTGCCATGTTGCTCTTCATCTCGGGCCCACCTCGCGGCACGTCACTATAATTCCACGGGGTATGGGTCTCTTCCCTTCTGTACTTCTTGACCCCTGCGGAAATTCTCACATGGAGAATTCCCTCACGTGCACCTTATGGACGTGGCCATTTTTTTAATAGTTTTCGTTATTGCGTCTTTTACGCCATGTCTTTTCCCTTTTTGCACTACCTTTACTCTTTTGCTTTATATTTTGACCCTTCTCATACACATTCCCTTCTAAGTGCGATACTAGCCTCGTCATCCTTTCCCTTTAATCAACCTTTTGAATGTTTCACCATCAGCCAATCATTCAATACATGTCTATCCAAAGGTTAATTTGGAAGAATGACTAATGTTAATTTATGGTCAACATAGCACTAAATCCCCAATCTGTAATTTTCTGTCTTTGGCATGTTGATCGAAAAGGTCCTTCATTTTCTCCTGGTATTCAACTAGCTTCTGACTCACCTGGTTTCGTGTTTCTTCTAGCTCCACCAGCTGGTTGATTCTCCTGGTTACATCATCCGGTTCTTCATGACTTTCTTGCATGAATCGAGCCACTGGTAATGCTAGCTATACAGGGAAAACTGCTGCCATCCCATATACTAATTCGTATGGGGACTTCCCGATTTCTCTTTTGCTGGTAATCCAGTTAGCCCATAGAGCGAATTTTAACTGGGAATCCCAATTCTTCTGATTCTCATTAATAGCCTTCTTTAGTTCCCTCACCAGCATTTTATTTGATGACTCTGCTAGGTCGTTTCCCTATGGGTAATAGGCTGTAGAGTGACCTAGTGCAATGTTGTACTTTTGACAGAAGCTGACAAACTTTGCAGATTTAAAGGCCTGTGCATTATCGGTCACAATCTTGGCAGGGCAACCAAATATGGATATGATGTTTTCATCTATGAATTTCATCACCACGGTGTCTGTTGCGTTCCTGGCGGGTATAGCTTCTACCCATTTTGTGAAATAATCCGTGGCAGTTAATATCCACTTATGCTGACCGCTGGATGAGGGGTGTATTTCTCCGATGAATTCAATTCCCCACTGTTGGAATGGTTCCTCTACATGGACAGGGATCATGGGAAGAGGTGCTAGCTTCTGTCTCTCGGCAAACCTTTGGCATTTCTCACAAGCTCTAACCTGAGTAAACACATCTCCAAATAGTTTGGGCCAGAAGAAACCAGCCTTCAGAATTTTGTGAGCAGTAGCCCTCCAACTGTAATGGCCCCCACAGATTCCTTCATGAAACTAAGCCATTATACCCTCTACCTCTTCCTTGGTCAGGCATAGGAGCAGGATGCCTGAGGGGTCCCTCCAATACAGCCGACCGTTTGCAACCATGTACTTGTGTGACTTCAACCTCAGTGCTCTGTATTTAGCTTTTTCACAGCTGGGTGGGCAACTTAGTGCTAGCAGATTTTCCACTATTTCCTTGTACCAATGGTTGGTGAGGTACTTC
Source organism: Pinus albicaulis (assembly GCA_034641835.2). NCBI lineage: Eukaryota > Viridiplantae > Streptophyta > Pinopsida > Pinales > Pinaceae > Pinus > Pinus albicaulis. The sequence goes on from JAXQQM020089277.1 coordinate 32,964, forward strand.
ATATGCGTCTTCTGGGAAGCTATCTCTACTCCCTGTGGTTCTTCTTTCCCTTCAGATGCCTCATTTTCCACCATGGACAGATTTATACCCAGAGCCTGGAAATTTGATTCAGACAATATTTTGGCTAACCCCTGTCCTTTGATTAGTTTAGTGGGGCGGATTTCCAACTCATACTCCTATATTTTGGCTATCCATTTCCCTCTTTTTCCTTCACTATCTCCCTGGACAAGGATATCTTTGATAGCTGCTGTGGGCACGAATGTGGTGATGTGGGACTGGAGGACATACATACGAAAGGCTTTGAGTGATTTCACCAGAGCGTATGCCTGCTTTTCCAGTATGTTATATTTCAGCTCAGCATCACGAAGTACCTGACTGAAAAAGGCAATGAAATTTATAATTGTATACTATTTTCTGCAACGGGAACTCACACTCTTTTGTGTGAGGTGATGCAAAAGGAAAAGATCATAAAAGGTTTAGCATAGTCTGGCCAGGGCTAACACAGGGGCTTCAGCAAATGCATTTTTAATCCTGGCAAAGGCCTCTTGTGATTCTTGTGACCACTTAACCTCATTATTCTTCTTCAGCATGTCAGTTATGTGCCTAACTATCTCAGATGAACCTCCTCAGAAAGTTTATACGGCCTAGGAACACCTGAACTTCCTTTTTATTTCTAGGGAGGGAAATGTCATTTATGACTTCTACTCTCTTAGGGTCTATCTCTACTCCATCTTTGGTTACAATATTCCCCAAAAGCTTGCCTTCTTACAGTGTAAACAAATACTTCTGTGGGTTGAGGGAGAGGCCATACTTTCTGCACTTCTCAAAGGTTCTGAGCAAGTGTTCAATGTGCTCTGCATCATCTTTTGAGAACATAGTAATGTCATCCAAATATACCACCACAAACTTATCTTGCTCTCCAACAAAAGCAATATCCATGGCCCTCTGAAAAGTGGCCCCTGCGTTAATCAACCCAAAAGGCATCTTGGCATACATGAACGTCCCCCATGGAGTGGTAAAGGTAGTCTTATTTTGATCTTATGGTAGTACAGCTACCTGATTGTACCCAGAGAATCCATCCATCATCGACATTCGAGAAGCTCCTACCACTTTCTGCAAGATGTGGTCCATCTTGGGCAGTGGATAATGATCCTTTAAGGATGCTCTGTTCATATTCCTGAAATCAACACATAGCCTATTTCCCCTTCTTCTCGTATCCTGCTCAGATCTTCCCTTGGATTTACCAGTGGAGGCAAAGTTTGCCTCAAGCTCCAGTGCATCTGTCTGAGCATCATCCAGAGTGGCTAGCTTTCTTTCTCTCAGAGAGAAGCCGAATTCTGAGTCAAAGGCTGCCACAAACACAACCTTGGCAGCTGTCTGGTGCAGTTTCATTTCTAAGGGAAGGCTCAGGTACAACTTGTTAAATCTCTTAATAAATTCGGTCACCCCTTCATTGTGTCTTTTCTTGAGTGTATTAAACTCAGTCAGATAGTGTCCAAGGTCTTTCTTCTCTCCCCATTTTCTGAGAAAAGTGTCTTCCATTGCTTCCCACGTATTTATAGAACGGTCTCCCAACGTCTTGAACCATTTTCTGGCTTCACCATCAAGGGATTGCACAAATTGTCTTAGGACTACGTCAAGATGTTCCACGTTGAAATTTTCTGCGAAGGAGCAGAAGACCTCAAGGTGTTTTTGAGCTTCGATCTCGTTCTCTCCATTGAAACGAGGCAGGATCTTTAGATAATCCTGTGGCAGGGCGTTCAACACTTGAGGTAATGCTAGTGGGGCATATTTATTCAGCAAGAATCCCGGAACATTTTCCATTGGAGGAGGAGGTGGAGGTAATAGAAGGATTTGATGTGTAAGCGGAGGAGGAGGTGGAAGTGAGGTATGAATGACAATGGGAATATATTGGATAGCAACTTGAGGTGATGATGAAAAAGGCGGAGTATTAACAGTAGATATTTTAGTGACTTCTTTTACTTCTTCAGCCTCTGGAGTGGGGTGGAGTATGTAACGAGTGGTGTCTATTGACTCGACCTCGTCCTTAACTTGGATGTTTCCAGGAGGTAAACTGTCTGAGTAGTAACTGATTTCTCCCACAGCGGAGTCAGAATCTTGTACTTGGGCCACTTGAGAAGAGAAGGAAGGAAAGTCTTCTAAAGAGAATTGTGGGATCTCAGTATGGATAAATTTTCTCTCCCTCCAATTTCTTCTATGTAAGATTCTTTCTGGGTCAGACACAGAGGGTGTCTTTGGCTGAGACGTATTTGACCTACGGTGTGGTTTCCGAGGAGCCAGGACTGCAAATAGATTTATCTGAAAAATGAATGTGGAGTTGCCAAGGTGAGGGATAAACAACTCTCAACTCTCCATGCTCACCTAATTGAAGAGTGAATAGGGTTTTGTCGAGGCCCAGGGATTTCAATTTTTCTCAACTTCGTTCCCCGGCAACGGTGCCAAAAAGATGTTGTTAATCCTAGAGACAGCCTTGAGTTGCGAAAGACCAGTGCCTAGGA